>CALYLW010000021.1:2793748-3036003 GCA_944989445.1 Ampullaceana balthica
CTTTAAGTCAATCATATGTTTTTTTAATAAATTAATAAACATGAATAAATAATTGTAATTGAAACGCAGTAAAGGTAGGGAACATTTTTTCCATTGCATGCCCTGTTTATGTAAGCAGTAATAAAAGAGTAATACAAGATTATATACCTATAAATACACATTTATAAAACAATACAAGATATTTTTTTAAAAGGCCACAATAAATTTATTGAGGTAGCAGCCCCCCCCCCATGAGACATATCATATTCCAAATTTACACCCAAAAACATTACCAATTAATATGCATTTAACTTTTTAAAAATAAATATGTGATTTTTTTATAAACAAAGAAAGTGTATAAATTAGTATGTAATTAATGTGAACATATTTATACATTAACCTAGCTATTTTCATAGTAGAAAAATCGTGTATTATCCTATCAAAATTTACATTATTTTTAATATCTTGTTCTATGGTCAGTATTGCAAAATGTTATAGTCTTAAATCAATCATTGTGGAACGAAGATAATTTTTTTTATCAATTTCAGTTTGGAGAAGCTCCTTTTACAACTAGATACACTGTTAGCAATTGTTGAAAAAATTCTTAGCAAAATCATAATGTTGGGTACAGAATTTTCCAATCTATACTGTTGAATATATTTTAATAGAACAAGGGGGCTTTTCCCCGTTTTGTCTAACATAATGCCTCTTCTTGTAGTGTAGGTACAGCCAGGGCTGGTCTTAGGCCACTGCAACCTATGCGGCCGCAGTGGGCCCCGCGCTTTCATAGGCCCCACTTATCTTAATTTTCACTTATTATCCTTATTCCTACCCCAAACTGGGCCCCACGCAGTCCTTTTCGCAAACTAAGCCGTATAGGGCCCCGCAATTGCTAAGACTGGCCCTGTGTGCAGCCATAAAAACCCGGATCCCTTTTCTCTCAATATTGAACTGTTCTTTATCAATGTCAATAAAGAAATTCATTTGATGTTCAAATTCTTCATTTAGTAGGTTACATGGTGTTATACACGAATATTTTTTTACAAGGGCATGCAACTCATCAACGCGTTCTTTTTTTTTCTTTTATAATTCCATCCTGGGATAAAAACATTTCTCGTTGTACTTCTTGCTCTAAAGATAGAGCAACGTCTTCTGAATTTCTCCCACTCATATTTTCTCCTTTTAACTCGGCATTCAGTTGATATTTCCAACTCTCTATAACAGCGTTCTGTATTAGCACATCTCTTTGTTCCATGAAATGGGTTTGCATTAATTTTATAAAGAGACGGGTTCCCAAAACTTGAGATAACATAAAAAAGAAAAAGATTGCATTGAACTGAGTAAAATTCCAGCATCTGAATCTGATCTCGTTTTACTAGTTACTTCTTCAGATGTCAATTTTTCCAAGACGTTTGAAATTTTAAAGTACATGTATGTCTTTTTCGAAATTATTTATATTATTTTGAAGTTTATTAACGGAGAAATTTGAATATTTTCATTTTCTTGCCCCAAATCTAAATAATTTTCCATAAAGTAGACGAATTCAAATTATTTAAGCAATACTTTAATTGGATAGGCTTAAATTTTTTAATGAATAACCGTATTTTCATGAAAAACACAAATTATGTGTGTGCTTCTTTAATGCAATAAAAAATATTTAATTTTGAGTAAGTTATCTTACAATAATTTTCTAAAAACTAGAACAGTAATATAAAATACCACTTGCAAGTTAAACACAACGTTTGAACCACCATGTCATGTAGGTACTTGTTAGCGCATCATTCTGCGCATGTCGAAATTCCACGCAAAAACTGTCGTGGCGATATTAATAGCTCATACTATTCGGCCCAGTGGTGATGTTTTTTGTGTGTTTTTTTTTGTTTGTTTTTTTTTGGGGGGGGGGTGTTTGTGTTTGCAGTTTTCTTATGAAAGCGCCATCTGTGACGTATACCGCTTAATTAAAAAAATATATACCTTTTTTGAGCGATTAAAATTTTTTTAACGGTTTTGCGTTAGTTATAACAACAACTATGTAATCAAGCAAATGTTGCGCGAATCCGTTAATTAAGTCTCGAAATTAAGAATATTTTTTGTTTCACCTTGGTTTTCCCCCTTAAAAATAAAAAAAGGGCGGTTGTCGGAAATGACTTTACCTTTCAAATGCCCACAAATGCCACCCCTATATGTGTGCCACCCGGGGCGGACCGCCCCCACCGCCCCCCTAGCTACGCCACTGCTTTATCAATATCAAACACACGACTCTGACAATCATCCCATGTGAAATTTCAATAGATTATTTTGCACCCTTTACACTTGTTTTGCTTTAAATTCATAGTGTCAATCTATCATCCATCTATCCATCTTTCAACCCACCCGTCTGCATGTCTGTCTACCTGCCTTAAATTATTTTTTTGTCATTAGTCATCTTCAATGTGCCACTTACAGTGGAGTTATCACAAGTCTTTCTCTTGAAAACAAAGGTTTTCGAAAATTAATTGTTCTTTTCTCATTATGAGGTCCAGTGTGATCAAGATGGATTTGAAAAGTTTCCTGGCGCATCCGAATATAGGAAACACATTTTTTATTATTAACCACGTTTTATTTTATTAACTCGCTTTCGTTCCTGTGGATTTGTCTGTCCAACAATTTTTCAAATCTGCCAACATAAAATTTAAACCACTTCTGATGGTCCTAGAGATCTCAAAATAAATTTTACCACAGATAGAACTTGGATGACAATGCATTGTATCAAAATTCCAGATCGATCGAATTGAGAACTCTTGTAATATGACTAAAACGTGGGGCGGGCGCTTCTCAGGCTTAACTAATTCAATTCACTCATTTTCTTACTCTATATATAGATAAACTAAAAAGTTCAATAATTTAATAACGTTTTAGTCATATTACATCATAGTATTCATAGTACTTGTTTTAATTTTTTAATTAAAAAAAAATTATTTTCTTCTTTTTAGTCCGCTTATAAAAACGTGGTTTTCAAAAATCTTTTTTACTTCTATTTATCTTCATCTCTTAAAATTTCATCCAGAAGATGATGATATTCTCCAAAATCACCTCTTCGTAAAACAATTCTGTGTGTCCAGTAACGTTTTGGGGTTCGACGTTTCCTTTTCATCCAAAACAGTAAGAGCAATTGCAAAGCCTCCATTATTGTTCCACCTAGTGGAACCAAACTGAGCAAAATGTGGGCGCGGTGGTCGAGTGGCAGCGCATTGGACTGTCGTACCGATGGTCACGGGTTCGAATCCGTGTGAAGGCAAGGGTTGTTTGTTCCCGGGGCCTAGGGCGTCCCTGAGTCACCCCGCTCCGAATGGGTACCTACACTGTAGGCGGCTGGGTAATGCGTGGAACCCACAAAGCCGTGGCCTGTGAGCGCTGCATCACTTGCCAACAGATCATCTGTCATGGTCTGTGGACGCAACTATCTTCTGCATAGAAGGAGCGTCTGTATAGATAAGATAATGGTCGCCAATGGCGTTACAAAAATGTAACACATTCGTTTCTCTTCCATTTTCTTGCCGATCGTCGAAATGGAGACAAAAGAGAAAGGATCTAAATCTGCACCAATAAAGGTTAACTCAGGAGTTCCACAAGGAACTGTGCTAGGTCCCTTACTCTTTTTAATTTATATAAATGATTTACCCAACAACATCTCAACAGGTACAAAAGTTAGGTTATTTGCTGATGATTGTATAATCTATAGAACAATTAAATCAGAACAAGATAGCAAAATTTTACAAAAAGACTTAGATGAATTGATAAAATGGGAAACTAACTGGAGTATGTCTTTCCACCCAGAAAAGTGTCAACTGTTAAGAGTAACAAAGAAAAAGAAACAAATAAATTCAAAATATTACATTCATGGAAAAGAACTGACCCAAACTAAAGATGCAAAATACTTAGGAGTCTTAATAAATGAGAAACTATCATGGAATCCCCATGTCAATGAAGTTATTAAAAAATCAAACAAAACCTTAGGCTTTATAAAAAGGAACTTTAACAAATGTAATAGAGATATAAAACTAAAATGCTACCTCACTTTGGTGAGACCTGTACTAGAATATGCATCTTCTGTATGGGACCCATCCACCAAAGAAAACATTGATAAACTAGAACAAATTCAAAAAAGAGCTGCCAGATTCATTACTGGAGAATATTCGAAACTGACAAGAATAACACCATTAGTTAAATCATTAAACCTTGAAACACTAGAGGATAGAAGAACCAAGAGCAAAGTAGTAATCATACATAAAGCAATTAATTCTAATTTAGAAATACAACACAAAGATAACTTAATACAACCCTCAGATAGACATAAGGATAAAAACACCTTTCTTATTCCGTATGCAAGAACAAACACATACAAGTTTTCCTTCTTCCCGTCCGGAATTCGGGCGTGGAATGGGTTGCCTGAAGAATCCAGGAAAACCAACACTTTATCAACATTTAAATCTCTAATAAAAATGCAGGACTAAACACAAACCATAGATAAGCGTAGGACGCAATAATCTTCTGTATAGAAGGAGCGTCTGTAAACAGATACGATAAGATAAGAGAGCAAAACGAATGCACTCAGTTCACACCCTTAGAGTGTAAGAAATTGCCATTCTTTATGCGTATATCCTTTTTTTAATTATTTTTACAATAGTGGTATAAGTCAGTATATGGCTTTGAAGGAAGTTTACCATGCAAATGGAAAAAACTAAAAAACAACAACTTGTTTTACAGTTCAACCAATTTGCCGGATTGGAGTTCAAACTTTGGTTTTAAAATGATCAGCAACAGAAATATTATTTTGGTTGTTAAGAAATTATCTGGCACTTTGGGCGGCGCGAGAAAACAAAACAAAAGTCTGACACGACTGTTTCTGGAATGTTAAAATTATGTTTACAACATTTACGCATTCAGTTTTACAATTATTATAAAAATACACTTACATTATTTTCAGCTGTCTATAACTTTGATGTATAGGCCTTCAGGTATTAATTAATGATGATTAAATTTTAAGTATAAATAATTAATTACTGGGTAATAAATAAATAATAAATTGTTAAGTGACAAGTGTAACTAGTGTAAGTTACTGTAAGTGTATACCAGGCCGTCTAGGCCTATACATTTTTTAATTTTATGATTTTGAATGATTATAATTATACATAGTGATAGTGTATACTTAGTAAGACTTAGACTTAGTCACACTTAGTGTATAGCAGTATTTTAGTGTAATAGTAATAATTAACTATGGTACTATGGACAGTTTTAAGTATAACCAGGGGCAGGCATACAATAAAATAAAAGCTAAAGATTAGTACAGTACTAGTACATGTATTAACTATTACTATTACTATTAGCAATTGAAGTTTGAGCCTAAGCTCATCATTAAAATTAAATCATTAAATAAAATGTATAATTTTGACTCCTAGATAATAGTAATAATACTAATAATTAGGGGTCTACCGATATATCGGCTGGCCGATATATCGGCACCGATATCGGCAATATCGGTATCGGTAGCATGTAAAGGTCCCGATATTGACGTCACCGATATTTCATAAAAAGTGACATTTTGACCACACAAAAAAAAACGGAAACAAAAAAACTATCATTTAGATTTACAATATCTCGACAAATTAATATATCGACCCCGATACCGGTATTGAAATAGTCAAAAGAGTCCTAGTATTAATATGTGCAGCCACGATACAGTGTGCCATGTGCTTTGATATTGTTTAGGTATCGGCCGATTTTCGTATACTCAGAAATACTGTGTAAATAGTGCCGATGCCAAGTATACCGTAATTGCTCTAATAAATGGATAACATGTAAACATTATGTTCACGTAATTGCTCTAATAGCAAAGATGCACGCAGAATCGCAGATGTCTAAAACATTTCGTTTCGTATGGAATAACAAAATGTACCGTGTGAAGACGTGTTGTCATTGGCAACCATTCAAGCTTCAGCCTCATTTTCACTATATTACTATTGTACTTTGTTCTCATTGTTTCATTCATAAAAGGTGGCCGTGTGCAAAAGCCATTAAACTATTGGTTAGAATTAATAATTATGAGTCAAGGTTGAAGTTTCAAAAGGAGTACCTAATATGCTTGTACATTTTTATAAAGGACGGTTCCTTTTGTTATGAGTCCTATGTAGGTCATGAACTGGAACTTGTAAACACATCGGAAACTTCGTTTCGGGGAAAAAAAATCGGTATTTCGGCAAAACTGGATATCGGTAGACCCCTTAATTATAAAATATAAATAATTACGAGTGATAAATTTAAGAATGGCGTCATCAAATATGACCGCTGTTATTTTTGTCCTAACAAATACTCATATCGGCACTCATATCGGAAAAAAATATCGGTAATATCGGCAAAAATACTTATCGGTAGACCCCTAATATAAAATATAAATAATTAGGAGTGATGAATTTAAGAATGATCGATGTCATCAAATAAGACCGCTGGTTTTTGTCCTAACAAATACCCTATCGGCACTCATATCGGAAAAAAAATATCGGTAATATCGGCAAAAATGCGTATCGGTAGTCCCCTAATATTAAAGATAAATAATTACGAGTGATAAATTTAAGAATGACGTCATCAAATATGACCGCTGGTTTTTGTCCTAACAAATACTCATATCGGCACTCATATCGGCAAAAAAAATATCGGTAATATCGGTATCGGCAATATCGGCAAAAAGGCATATCGGTAGACCCCTACTAATAATACTCATGTCATGGCTAGAGCTGTCAATATTTCAATATTGTTGAAAAATGCTGCCCGGGTACCCGTCCAAATTTCGAACGGGTACCCGGGCTACCCGCTCAAAACATCACATAATTTTCCCGTCATGACCGCTATACAATGCTACCTAGCCACCTTCCATGCACCTCATATCACACAGTAGCCACACGGCTGACGTCTTACGGGACGTAGATAAATGACGTCAAGCGATTTTGGCAGATTTTTTACTTTTTTCATTATACGTTGTCACAAAAACTTTGACTCCCCTCCAATATAGCGTCACAAAGCTTTGCCCCCCCCCCAAATAAAAGCCGTACTTCCTTTTTGAAAATTAGCATGTTGTCATTTAATTTTGTATTTAATGGGAAGTTGAACTCTAAAAAATCGCTACACGCTTAAATCCATGTAAAGCGTCATTAAATAAATTGTAAGCAATCAAGTATTTCAGTGGAACTTTTTATTTAAAGTTGCGCGTTTTGATGCGATGTCGAATTTCTTAAACACACCCTCCCCCCACCCTCATCACAAATGTGAGACGCCCTCCTCCCCTAGCTGCGTAACATCATTTATGGACGGCCCTTTATCCATATTACACTGTTAGTAACTAATTTATTGACTTTAAAAACTGACAAATTTGGGTGTATTATTAAAATCCGTTTTTGGGCGAGACACACGGGGTAATGAACTCACGAAACACAATGGAATGGAGGGAGGAGAGGGGGGGGTAGATAAAAAACATCGAAAATCGGAAACCCAATGTCGGCATACTTCAAAGATCAAAGTTAATGTCAAAGCAGCTGTGTTTTTATTAACAAAACCAAACACGGCCTCTTTCATCTCTATGCAGTCTATCCACAAGGCCGACGTCTAACCCATCTTACACTGTTAGTTACTATTTAATTTATTAATCTTAAAAATTGACAACCTTGTACACATTATTAACATCAGTTTTTCTAGGTCAACGAGTGTTAATGAACACAAGAAACACAAGCGAATGGAGAGGGTAAGGTTATTGTATAGGAGTGGATGGGGGAGATGGGGTAGATAATTGGTAACAATCGGTAACCCAATGTCGGCATATTTCAAAGCAATATTAGTGTCAAAGCAGGGGTGGTTTTTTTTTAAAATAACAACAAACACAGCCTCTTTCATCTCTATTACAGTCCATCCTTATTTTCGGTAGGGGAATTTTGTTTTCCTTATAAGATTCAGTCAAAGAACCAAAATCTTCTTATGTTTGCGATTGGTTTCATTTTCAGAGAAAAAAGATGTTATACATTGCAGTTTGTCGAGACCGTATTTTATTTCTCCTTAGATGTATTTCACAGCATATATTTGAAACAAAAATTTTCATTTGATAAATTGTTTTGCGAGCCGCAAATTAAACTTAACAAAAGCCGCATGCCAGCCGAAGTTTGGTTAATATAGATATTGAAACCACATTTTCACGGGTACCCGGGCGGAATTTTACTACCCGGGTAATCTTATGGCAACGGGTACCCGGATCCCGGGTACCCGTTGACAGGCCTAGTCATGGCACATCATACAATTCAATTTAAAATAATTTAAATTTTATTATTTTTATGTCATAACAAAAATGATATAAAATTATAATTTATAATGTAGCCAATTTATTTTTAAAATAGGTAGGCAATGTAGTAGGCCTATTGCTATCACTATTACTATTATTACTATTACAGTGGGACCCACTTAAGTCGACGGCCTCAGGGTATGAAAAATGGCGCCGAGATAACCGATCACCGAGTTAAACGAAAACCAATATGGCGGCAAAATATTAACATGCGCTTGAAATTTCTTTATAATTATATACATGATGTGCGTTAATTAGTGATGGGACAATTAATCGGAATCATATCGGAATATCGGGACCCTAATATTTCTTCACTCTTTCCTAAGGTTAAGACCGTTCATTTTTAAGGACCGTTTAAATATAACGTAATAGGGGTGAGACTGCAATCAATTTAAATAATTGAAATATAACCCAGGGTTCCCACTCAGTGGGGAATTCTTAAAATAATTTTCCCGGTCTTGAAAGTCAGGAAATAGTCGGGAAAAGTTATGACTAGTCGGGAATTTATATATATATTAGTGCTGCTTAATTTCTCGATTAATCGGTTAAACATTTTTAACGATTAAATTTTTTTAAACGATAAATCGACCCACAACTTATAAATGTAGTGGAAGTCAAAAAGTAGAATATTTTGGCCAATAAATATAAACTAATTTCCGTACGATTACACGAACATTTTGGTTTTAAACTATTGACTGACGTGAATGTTAAAAATGTTGATAAAGGTTATTGTGTCCATTGAGAGAAATCGTTTGCCTATCATGCAATGTTCCCTCTAAGTCTAAGCTTCGTTGGTCCGTGTGCAAAGTTAAAAAAAAACGCGTGTGCAAACTTGCACAACGTTCATTTTTGGTGCAATATTTTAAAAAAATTTGTTGCGCTGTGATTCTAAACTCCTGCGTGGCGTCGGTCAAATATCTGCGCAGCCACGCTGCTTAAAGAGAACATTGCTACCATGGTTCTAACACTTCGCTTACATATCACCTGCAAACCAAAAATCCCCTACAGTAACAGAAACTTCAGCTGAGACAATCTAAAGCTATGTGAACAATTTTTCAGCTCGGCTGGTTACATTATTATATTGTCAATAAGACCCACTCATCACTTGCACCAAATAATGTCAATACACTTGTCTGTTTGCGTAGTTGGTTAAAAGATGTCATATAAAGAAGACATTCCAGTGTTATTTCAATTTTCGACAAGTACGTTTAATAAATGTTACTTATGACACCATAAATTTCAATTTTTGGCTTTAATTGAAATTATCAATTAATTAATCGTTAATTTTTCAAAAGTTAACGATTAATTTTAAATTAATCGTTAACAGCCCTAATATATATATATTTGCCGAAGTAAATGACATGTCTGTGTGGTCATGTTTCGATTCAATTTAATTTTTAAAAAAGTTACCAGTTTATAATTGTCTGCGCATGCGTTAAAGGTCAAATTTTTCGCCTCGCCTCATGGCGCGTATTTGCAATGCCCGCCGAATCGGCGAATTTAAAAAAATAAACATCAATATGGTAATTTTAAGTTAAATGCTTTTGACATGCAGGATATCTGTCACTATGAGACCGCACTCGAATTCCCTCCCTCAATCAAATGATGCGTGTAACTTGTAATATAAATAGTAACAAATGCAGCCTTGACCGTATCAGAATTCGACCTACAACAGTGATGACATGTATATTATATATCTACTAGAATATAAAGAAAATGATTTGATTTCAGCGTCACGCGCGTGTTAGTCACAGTCCCGTATCTTACTGGTAACAAAGCAACAACAAACTTTTAAAAGAATAATAATAATTTTTTATTTAATTATATAATAACCACTGTCGATTCTCGATACAAACCTTTGTTTTCTTTTCTAAAGATATTCGTTTATATTAAAAAATAAAATGATTAATGCATCAGAAAATGAATTAAGTTTAATAATAACATAACATGCACAGCGAAATAATGACGGATTAAAGACCACTATCGCCATTTTCCAGTACCTCTGGTGAATACATACTCAAACTAATTCAAACACACAGAATCAAATTCAAATTGAAAGTAAAAACATCCGGTAATTTTTATTGAAATCTCGTAGAATCACACAATAGCCGGAAGTCTTGAAGAAAGCGAGATGTCAACACTGTTTTTAACTAAAAATGCCAAAGTGCATTGCTAGGCGAACAGACGGGGATCGAGCTAACCGATGTTAAGTTGCACATTTGGCACTCTTTTGTGCTCGAAATATTAGGGCTTGGCAACTTTAAAAGATTGAATTAACCGCTGAAAAAATGCAAAGACAAAGAGAGAATTTGGCGGTTCCAAAAAAAAACGTCGACTTAATAGAGCTGACGAGTTAACCGTGCTCGAGTTAAGTGGGCCCTACTGTAGTTAATTTAGTGTGAAGACTGAATACAATAAAATCAAAATTATGATAACTAACAGTGAACTCTGAACTTGAACAGGTTCAGATAAACAAAAAGTAGTTCTAAGCAAGATTAATTTTACGACTTTAGTTTTAGTTTTATGATATAAGTATATTCTACATACAGTCGAACCCACTTACCTCGAGCTCGGTTAGCTCGACCACCCCACTAACTCGACGTTTTTTATTGGAACCGCCAAATTCTCTCTTTGTCTTAGAATTTTTCATCGGCTAATTCGATTTTTCTAAGTCGCCGAAACCTGGTACCTCGAGCACAAAAGAGGGCCAAATTTGCAACTTAACTTGGTTAGCTCGATCCCCATGACCAATCGCCAGCTTTTGAAAATGTTAGCTATGATTTTTTTTTAACCAAGGGAAGGGACCAATTTTCTGCCTCACCAGGGTCTGCTGGTGACGTCACAGCCCGCTTGCTCAGCGCTGTTACTTCTGGTACTATGCTTCGGTAACTAAGCGAATACATTTTTTTAAAAAATCAGTCACTAGCGAACTCTACAAACAGTGATGACGTGTATTTTTATATTTATAGACCAGAATATTATTATTAAGAAAACGCTTTGATTTTGATGTCACGTTCACTCGCATGTTGGCTCTGGTATTCTGCCGTAACACAACATAAAATTAACTCCGGGTAATAAGCTAATATACCAACTAAGTCCTGATAAAACGGAGTAAACAGTCATAATAAGATGGATTTTATTTAAATAACATATTATGTTTCACTCGTCAACTTGGCAGAATTATTGAATTTCGCCGCCCTGGTGGGTAGGGTGGGGTTTAGCTACACTGGCCATTTACCAAGGCATGCTTTGACTCAATTTAAAAAGAAAAATGTTCCTTCCCCCCAACCCACTGTAGATGTATAACAGTGGGGGAGGGGAGGGAAGGTGTCTCTTCTTGCGGTCTTGTATTGGTATGTCAAAGCAAGAGGCTTCCTTTTATATAAACATCAAAGACCTGTCCAGCCTTCTAGCCTTCCCCCCCCCCACCCTCATTATCCCTAACTAGAAAACTCCGTACCTTGCCCCCCCCCCTTGAGTTCACTTAGAGCGCTGTAGTAATAGCCGTGACCTTTGACCGTACAGTGCCTCGACAACTAAGCAAATATATATTTTAAAAAAAAACCAAGCATTCCTTAGCTGTAGACGAAGTAGACTAAAAGTGATGACGTGTATATTATTTAGATACCGGAATAGGGAGAACGCGATTTGAAGTCACCGTCGCTAACACAACAAAAACGAAAATACGGGGTAAAAAGCTATTACGGGCTTATTGAAGTTGCAGCTGAATAAATTATTTAAATTCCGAAGACTTAAAACTTAAATAAATAGGCCTAAACATTTTTAAAGATGAGTGTAAGCGGTCGTTCGATAGTCGTAACTACGGTAAACACTAGTCTAAGCGTAATGGTAGTCAATTATTAACAATATTTGCGACTTTTTTCGACATGCGTGAACGACTATCTGAAGTACCTACAAATATATTTATTTGAATATTGATTGTTTTCCTTGGTCCTTATACAAATAAATGCCTTGCTATTTATTAGTAATAAACTTACACTAAGATTATGACTTTAATTATAATTACATCATTAGTATTAGTAGTAAATAGCATGAAATAATAAAGTTCAAGGACAAACGAGCAAATGAACTAAAACTAGAGCCTCAGTCTCAGTCAGAGCCGAGTCACTAATTCATTTACATAAATCATACTAGCAAGGACGTTCCATACGCATAATATAATATATCACATAATTTAACATTATATTGATATTTCTTATATTCCGATACGATTCTGAATAATCGTCCCATCACTAATTAACGCACAACACGTATATAAAGAAATTTCAAGCGCATGTTAATATTTTGCCGCCATATTGGTTTTCATTTTAACTCGATCATCGGTTATCTCGATGCCATTTTTCATACCCCAACGCCGTCGACTTAACCGGTTTCGACTGTACTTAAAACCTTGTATCTGCCTTCAAAACTTAATATTATTGGATGTTTAGGCTTAGGGTTGCAGTGCAGATAAAACATGATGGTATTGGGGAAATTTTTATTTATTATTTTTATATAGTAATATAATGAGAGAAGGCTAAGCTAAGGGCAGGGGTCTACTGATATATCAGCCAGATATCGGTATAGGTAGCATGTATAGATCTCGCTATTGACTTCACCGAGAGTTCATAATAAGTGACATTTTGACAAATAATTTTCAGAAAAAAATTATCATTTAGATTTATAAATATCTCAACAAATTAATATTATCGATCCCGATACCGGTATTGAAAGAACCAAAAGAGTCCTTGTATTAATATGTACAGCCAGCAATTTCTCGCAAAATTGTTACAGCATTTTCGATGTCGATTGTAATAATATAGTAAAAACGTTTCCTATACCTATTTTATGTTTTTTCCCAGTAGATTTATCATAAATTGTTTCAGAAATTTTCAAATTTTTAATTACAACAAAGAAATTATATTTTTACATTTTGTTTTAGACATATAACCAACAAATAAATTTGATTTTCTAATTGTATATCCGAATTCAATTATTTATTATTTTATACTCGATTTAAAAAAAAATATTGTTAATTTATTAGGGCTGCGAAGGTAACTACAGTAGAGCCCGGTTAACTCATCAGCTCTATTAAGTCGACATTTTTATTTGAACCGCCAAATTCTCTCATTGTCTTTGCATTTTCTCATCGGTTAATTCGATTATTTAAAGTCGCCGAACCCTAATACCTCGAGCACAAAAGAGGGCCAAATTTGCCGCTTAGCGTTGGTTATCTCGATCCCCATGACCAATCGCCAGCTTTTGAAAATGTTAGATGTGATTTTTTATTAGGGATGTGACGGAGCTGATGAAAATCCGCATCCGTCGGATTTGAATGCGGATTTGGTCAACACTTCGCTAAAAGGGGGTATACCAAGGTGTCAGTCCCGTGCCCCCAATAACAACGAGGATTTTTAGCATTTCTTTTTGCATGAACAGCAGCATAAACTATTACAAAGCACAGGTAGCCACATTGTTAACAAATCATCAGTACAAGATGCTTTGCATAAAATAAAATTCTCCTTAATTCTACTGTCATTCTAACTCATTCCAA
The DNA here is from genome assembly GCA_944989445.1 of Ampullaceana balthica. NCBI lineage: Eukaryota > Metazoa > Mollusca > Gastropoda > Lymnaeidae > Ampullaceana > Ampullaceana balthica. The sequence goes on from CALYLW010000021.1 coordinate 2,807,641, forward strand.
ATGTCATTCCAACTCATTCCAAATGTCATTCCAACTCATTCCAAATGTCATTCCAACTCATTCCAAATGTCATTCCAACTCATTCCAATTGGTCACACAGAACCAGCTTTTCGCCATTCCAATCCGCATATCCATTCCGAGGTTTAGAAAGCTCGGATGAAAACCTTTGGCGAGAGGGGTGTATCTAAAATACGTTCATGACCAAATACGACGTCTAATCTATGGACAGCTGAGTAAGGGTCCGGGAGTTTAGTTTTATCTGTTTTCTTTATTTCGGTTTTTCGAAAGTCTCTAGGTTTTTAAATTTTAGTTACGATTTCTACGGCCGTGTTTGATCTGAAAACGGTAATTTTTCAAATTCGAATCCGGTGGAATTTTTAAAAATAATCCGTCGGATTTGAATTTGCTCAAAAAACGTCAAAGTTCGAATGTCGTCGGATTCGAATTTGAACTTCGTCACATCCCTATTTTTTACTATAACCAAAGGAAGGCATCGAATATCTGCCTCGCCAGGTCTGCTGGTGACGTCACAGCCCGCTTGCTTTCAGCTCTCAGCGCTGTGTTGCTTCGTATTTTCGCGCGCATCTTATAAAAAGTTTTACGATTGGTTACGTTTATGCTAGCTAACCAATAAAATTGATAGTTCAATAACAGTTCACGCGGCTTTAACGTTGTTCACATTTTAACATCGCCGCACTGTGTGTTAGTTCTCGTACTATGCTTCGTCAACTAAGAGAGTTTAAACGTTCTGAAGCTGTACTCATTTTTTAAAGCAAATATCAGTTTTGATGTTAATGTGGTGATCTTACGTCAAATGGCTTTAATTTGCAGGAAAACTGTCACTAAAAGACCGAACTCAAATTTGAGGACCAATTAATCGGCTGGTATCTTTGCTATGCCTACGGCAGAATACCAGAGCCAACAAGCGAGCGGCCGTGACATCAAAGCGTTTTCTTAATAATAATATTCCGGTCTATAAATACTGTAATATAAAAATACACCTCATCACTGTTAGTGGAGTTCGCTAGTGAACGATTTTTAATTTTAAAAATGTATTCGCTTAGTTACGGAAGCATAGTACCAGAAGTAACACAGCACTGAGAGCTGAACGCAAGCGGGCTGTGACGTCGCCAGCAGACCACGCGAGGTGAAATTTGATGACTTGCCTTGTTGGTTCTAAAACATTTAAGGGAAAATACGGACCGGACAGTATATAAGGCTTTTTTTTTAAAACGATTAAGTGGTCTTCAAAAACAAACTGACTTGACAACAATTGATAATATGCTGTTTTAATACTTTTATTACATAAAAATTGTAAAATTGAATATCATTACAGTTTAATTCTTTGTTCGGAATTTTTTATTATTTTGTTTTTAATTCGCTGTTACTGCGTAGCAAATTTTTATAAGGAGAAAATATCTGAATGAAAATTTTCATGTTGCTTTCTTGAGTTCAGTTATTATAATTTTGAAGAATTGTGAAGAGACACAGCAGAATGGTTTATCTATATTACTAAAATATATACAGAAACAAATCATTTAACACGAAATTGATAGGATTTAAATATGTTTTCGTGTTAAAAAAACTTTGTGTTAAATAATATTAAAATTAATTACATAAAATCAACGAAATACATTTTATTAAAAAAGGTGCATGCATTTAATAAAAATCAGTAAAATTAAATTAACTTAAAAAAATTGAATACATTTGTTTCATAAAAAAAAATTACAATTATTTTTTATAAGGAAAAATCTTATATTTTTACCCTCCACTGTGGAGGGAGGATTGGGGGTGGGGGATTTCCTTGCCTCATAGGCTATTTCTATGGTGTCAGTATTTCAAAGCTAAGTTTGCTACCTTTAATATGGTACTTAAGGCACAGCCTCTCTTTCATTTCACTCCTTAATTCTCACTGGCCGGCTGGTATTTAAAAAAAAATTTCATTCCCAAAAGCAAAGTCTTTTTGTGTTAAGCAATTTTTGTCCTCCTTTTATGAGGAAAAAAATGTATGAAAATACATAGTAGTTTGTCATGACCGTTTTATTAGTTTGCATTAACCCATATTTCTTCTGAAGCATTTTTGTGTTTAACGTATTTCACTGTATATATATAAATTATTATAAATTATATTCCACTTGCTGAAATCTTTTATCAGTACTAAATAGATTGTTGGTGTATGCTAAACTAAGGTTGTCTTTGTTCATCAATTTTGTTTGTGTGTGTGTGTCTGTCTTGTTATTTTTGCTTTGGTTGTGGTCTGACTTAGAATTCATTTGTTTTTCATGGATTATTCTTGAAAGTTTTCTACCCAGCCCGACGCTCCACACTATCTGAAGTTAATTTATTAAATGAACTGCTACTTTTAACTTTTGAGTTTTAGTTAAGTATACTTAGCCATCTATGTAGAATAAAGACTTGAAAAAACTTTGCCTTATTGATTTAATAAAGAAATTGAAATTGATGTTACCAACTAATGTTAATGAATTTCCAAATTAATTCTTTGAAATTTCAGCAGATTGACCTTTACACAAATTGAATAAGAGATAATATTCTAAAGGATGTGCAATTATAAAGTAAACAAATCTTTGGAAATTCATCCAAATGTAAATACAAGTTAGTTGTTACTGAAGAAAATGACATCTCATAAAAGAAGATCTACAAAGATGAAACCAATACGTGAGAAAACACGTAAGTTATTTTTACAGATTTTTATTCATTTCCAATGTTTTAAATGTATATTTTTTTAATGCAACGTATTTATTGAGCATAGGCCTAAATTATGTTTTTTGATGGTTTAAATGAATCTAGTTCTATGAGATATCTAATTTTTCCCATTAATTAATGAGTTGTCCATTTACAGATTGAAGCACTAATTTAATATAAATTTCATTTCTTTCCATAATTTAGTTATTGATAAAAACTCACTGTTATTGAAATTATTTAATCTGTAGGTACTAATAGAAACAGGAAGAAATCTACTTTAGGCTCTACAAAGAAACAAAATTTGCCATTATTTAACAAGCTTATATATATGGATCTCAAGCATGGCAAGCAAGCAGAGCTTATAGAGGAGCAGCTAAAAATGCTGGGAGCTGTAAGTGTACTTTTAATTTATTTGAACAAATCTTTATTTATACAGGTATCCTTATGCAGTATATTGGGGGAGACGTCACCTTGTTTCTAACACATTTAGAAAATTCACATAACAATGTCCTAAGGGTATTATAGATCCGTCTGTCACGGCTATTCATGCCTGCCAGAGTCCACCTTGAGAATAAACTTGTACTGAATTATGTGTCTTTTACACATCATAGGATTATTGTCTTGGTTTCTTTCAACTGTTGACGCTTGTCTAAGCCCCTTACATGAATTCTACATGAATCAAGGTTGACTTTCTTTCTCCTCTTCTGTCCTATTTTGCTTTTATAAATATCGGTCTCACTCTTATTTTTTACATTCTGATTGTCTGTTTGGATTTTCCATTGCCGTTAATTTTAAACTTCTTTTTGTGTTTTGTTTGTCTACTGAAGAAGGTTTCTTGAGATGATTCGTTTCTTGTATTTTTGTATTTTTTTCATACTTAATCATATCCTGTTTAATTGCTTTTTTCCTTCCTAGCATAATGATAGTCTAAATCATTAATTATCATTGGGACAATTTAATAAGAGTACCATTATTATTAAGAGAAACGTTCTCCATATCTGAAACAGTTATCCCAGTTGAGTAACATAATTTTCTCTCTAAAATGAAAAACAAGCTTGGGTTGTATAAGTTTTTCTAAAGTGCATGTCAAGTCATTCAGTATATTATATTGTACTTAAGAACATATTTTCTTAAATGTTCAATTATGTATCTTTACTTTTTCAGAAAGTTGAAAAGTTTTTAAGTAGTGAAGTCAACTATGTGATATCCTTAACTGCACCTCCAAAACTCAGTGATAAATTTAATGCTTGGGAGGAAAATCCTCAAAGTCCATCTTTCTGTAGCCTGACAAGCCCCTTTAACTGTGGTCCATCACCAACTGGTCAAACAGACGTAAAAAGAACAGTGGTAAAAGTTTCAAACCATTTATAGATGCTAAGTGTGTTATCCAGACATTCTGAAGATTCTAGTCAAAGTGTGAAATGCTTAAACCACTATACACTTTGGCTTTCTATAGCAGTGCTTCTCAAAGTGGTGGTCCACGGACCGGTGCCGGTCCGTGGGCCATACGCCGCCGGTCCGCAGAAGTTATCAAAAAGGACAGGAAAAAATCGTCAGTACTGGGAAAATAGGGTACCGGCCCCTGGTGCAAGGGAAAAAATTCCTGCCGGTCCACCATACTAAAAAGTTTGAGAAGCTCTGTTCTAGAGAATATCTTGATTTTGCATTTCAGAAGTAACAAAGACATTAATTATTATTATTAAAAGTATTATTTTTTTCTTTGCTTCACTCATATTTTTCTTTTCTTTTAGAATTAAGAAAATTTTATTTCTATCCATTCACATACACAACTAATTTATCTTTTTTCACAATTTTAGGTCTCAAGAGGAAAGGCACTAGCACAAATAGCTTGTGCTAAAAGTCAAGTAAGTAGTGAAAGCATTCGAAGATAAGAACTGTAGACTTATCAGCATCTGGTGAACAATGAACTTTCAATCACTATTTTTAGCCTCTTTTTTTGTAGCTCATTCCATTACTTTCCAGTTGTCTTTGTCTTGCAGCATCGCCAAACAGGCAATTTTTAAATCCCTTATATTAACTTCGAAATCTTGTCTGTCTTCATCTCTCTCTTCGTACGTCGGTCGGGCGGAAAAACAAAAGTACAAAATGACCCACTTCCCGTGATCCGATCGAGCTGAAATTTGGCACATGGACCTGTCTCACCTAACAATGCATCGTATCAAAATTTCAGATCGATCGAACGTACCGTAATTAAATTAATGCATTTTTAGTTTATCCTATATAATGTATGTAATTCAAATTCACTGTTTGTTATTGTTTTTTTTTACCACGTGAGAGTTTGAGTTGACGCTTTGACGCGACCCATCGAAGTACCGGCGTGCTTTTGTTTACATTTTACGTGTCCCACTGAGCTCGGACCAGCGATCGGTGACCAGGCTGCTCTGGGTTATGAAGCAAAGTTGAGTTAAGACAGATTCAGTCTGTAAATGTTTGAAAATAATCAATACTGTTAGTTATGTCTCATATATAAGCGATTTATAGTCAAAAACTTTGTTTTTACGGGTTTGTTTTATTACTGACATATTTTTCTTAGAATTATATTGGTAATTATTTAGTTTTTGGTTCTGCATTCTGAGAGAACGCTTTGACATTTACATTTTGTAGCAGTATCAGAATGTTGCAAATACCTTACTTTTACTCAGCCAAAAAACTAGGGTCCAAAACAAAAATCTAAAATTTTGTTTCAAATTTTTAAATAAAATTAAAATAAAGTGATTTAATTAAGGATTGAATAATAAAAAATAAGATTTTTGAGCTTAATTACATTATCCTTTTAATTTAAATCTTATTATATTTTGGTTTTGAATTAAAAGATTGCTTGTAAGTGACAAAGGATAGCTGGAAATGTAAAAATGTTTTGCCTTTAGCTTAGTCATACACTGTAATTATGTCTGCCTTCTGCTTAGAGTCCAAAAGTAGAAACAGACAAGGATTCCACTCATATACCCCTAATATCAATGCTTGGAGAAGATCCAGATCCTTCAGCGGAGCAGACAAAACTGAAGTGTATGTTAACTGGGCTTTCAGATAAAACTTCATTACAGAAGTATTGAAGTTGTCTGGAGATAACAGTTCCTATGTAGTCCGTCAGAGTGGGAGTAAAAATAAAACATAACATTTAAAAAAAAATCTATTACCAGTTATAGCAATAATAATAAGCTCATGAATGTGAAAAAATATGCCTCCAAGAAAATGGAAGCTCGTAATAATCAATTCTCAGCTGAAACTCACAAGCTCACGAAGGAAATGGTTGATGTATTTTTACTTGATGGTTATTTTTTATACCTTTCTTCTCGAACTAACCGTACACTTGCTACCAGGACTTGCTTTTTATCTTAGTGCCTGTAGGAAATCTCTGTTTTCTAAAATGTTTTTTATTATCAGAGCTCCTTCTTGTCCAATTTACATAAAAAGTTTCTGGCAATCGACTTTTTCCACTTTTTTTTCTTTGAGTTGTATTTCTACTCCTATCAATGACTTATTTATGTCACCTATATTTTTTTTAATGATGTGGAGTGGAATTCCTTACAAAAGAAAAGCTTGCCTTTTCCCAAAGCTAAAGAAATTCCTTGGTACTGGTAGTTTTTATATGTATATCTAATAAAAATAATATTTAAAACACAATAAAAAAAATTGGCATAGCCACTATACATAAAAAAAAATTTAAAAAAAATTAAGGGTTTTCACCTTAGAAATGTTAAATTTTGTTCTCATGTTATAAAAATGGTTCCTTAGTATGCCATAGTAGAGTACAGCAGATAATTTAATCCTTTTTAGCTTGTTCATAGTTCAAAATCTTCTTAAGTGGTGTAATATAATTTTTATGTGAAATATTAAACATCTTTCAGGCGAGTTCTGTTGTTGCAAATGCTGAAAAACTTGGAATAAAAGTTATATCTCTAGATGGTGAGTATAATTTTCAAATCTTTTATCAATTTCATGCTTAATTTCAAAATCATTTAGGCTTCAAAGCATTTCAAAAAGAATTTATAAATTAAAGAGTTAAAGACATTTTCTTCTCAAACTATTTTCAGCTGCAAGTAAATGGTTAGAAAAGGAACTGAAGAAAATTGATAAAGAGTTTAAAGTTGAATCTGTAAATAAAGAGGTATGTTGTTCCTGAAGTTAATTAAACGTAAATAACTGCTATCGATTAAAAAAAAATAATTCAAGATATCAACTTATTTAGAAGAATATTTTCATTTTAAAAATGAAATAAGTTGGTTTTGGTGTAATAATTTAAGACCTATTGTTACATATCAATTTTCATTTTAAATGGGAATGGCGATGTAGGTCTTACTTTGAAAAAAAAATTTTTTAATGAAAAGGAAAATATTTTGTAAATATAAAATTGTATTATTACTTATTTATATTGAAATATTTGCTGGCTGATTTCCTTAGGATAATAAAGTCAAACAGATGTCAACAAACCAAGAAAATAAAAAGAAAAGTATGTAGTACTCTTTCTATCTTAATAGAAATTTGTGTGTACACTTAACTTATTTGACTTGTTATATATATGAGTTACTTAAGGAACTTTTGAATTAAAAAAAAATTTGATAGATGCACTATGGATTTTTTAAATGAAGCATTTTTTTTCAAAGCTACAAAGGAAATTCTTTGATAAATTGCCTGCTTATTTATGGTGTAGTGACCATTTGAGGACAAATATTTGTCTTAAATAGCAAACCATCCATTTGTAAAATTCACATTTCGGTTACTGAATGCCTTGAAACTCCCATCTTTTCTAATTCTGGTTGATATATTTTCAGTGACATTGAAAGTTCACTATTTTATAAAAGCCACCTAAAATTTGTTCTTGTTTATTATTTATTTCTCTTTTATAGTGTAATCGACCCCTTTCTTTCATAATTGTGTGAAATGAGTTTATTTTATTTTTCCAGAAAAACTATTAAAAGGTTCCTACATCAAGTTTGAAGTTTTTAGTCAGCTGTACAGACCAATTAAATCAGAATTTCTACAGTGGCCAAAGCTCAATCTTTTAGCCCCACCTGGAATTTGTCCATTTGGTGAGGCTAAATTAAAAGTGCAATATCAGTATAAAGCTCGTAAGTGTTTACCAATAACCAGCAATTTACCTACCGCAGAGTTGGCTACAGCAAGTAAAATCGACTCAGCTGAAACAAAGCCTCAGGAAATCAGGTAATAATAATTCAGTTCTTTTTTTCTTTAGTGTTTAAAATTCTTAAAACAAATTTTAATGATATAATTATTATAACTTGCTTCATTTGGAAAGTTTTATCATTATTATTTATTAAATTTAATTATTTAAAAAGAAAATTTTGCTAGGTATGTTAAGCTATGTAAATGAAAGTTGATATTATAATATTTTTTTGCCACAAGTTTCTAAGGTCATAGCTTAAATTATGTTTTGTATAATTTTTTGGAGGGGCAAATAATGCTTGTAAATGAAAAGAAATAGTTAATATTGAGTTAAAATTGAAAACAAGATTATTTTGAAAGATATTCATTTCCCATAATATAGGATCCCCCAAGCAGTCCCAGAACTTGTAGGTGTGCCAATAGTAGCAACTGGAGATATTAAATGTAATCTTGCTCTCCACTTAAAGAAGTCTACCCAAATTAACAAGCAACAAGGCTACTGTGATTGTTGTGAGGTGAAATTTAAAGATTTGGATCAGGTACTCCATAGTGTGTGTGTGTGTGGGGTTTTGGTTGATTGATTGATTGATTGATTGAAATGGTGTAACAAACATAAAATGAACAAATGCAGCTCAATACTAAATCAAAGAAAGTAAAGATTATATTTTAAAAATTTAAAGCTACCAATGTAAAAAGAATGCACAAAAGATTTCTCCAAAATGAATATGTAAACAATGTAATATCAAAAGACATCAATAAAAACTCATGGTCCTTTATTTAGTACAAAAAAAAGGGAACCCACAGGAATAGCCTCACTAAAAGGCCCAAACAAGAAAACCTATAATAATAATAAGACCAAAGCCAACATCCTTAGCACATATTTTGCATCAGTATTTTCAGCCTCAGGTGACAAGGATGTTTCAATAAACTTATACAACATAGAAGAAATAGGTACCATAACTGTCAACTGTTATGAGTAACACAGAGAAATAAATAAATAAATACAATTTCATTCGTGGAAAACATTTAATCCAAACTAAAGATTCAAAGTACTTAAAATTAATTATAAATGAGAATTTATCATGAACTCCCCCATGTCAATGAAGTAATTTAAAAAATCCAACAAAACGTAAGTCTTTATAAAAAGACTCTTTTACAAATGTAATTAGAATATAAAATTAAAAGGCTACATTACTTTGTTGAGACCTGTACTAGAATATGCATCTTCTGTATATGATTATGACCCATCCACCAAAGAAAACAGATTAACTAGAACAAATTGAAAAAGAGCTGCCAGATGCATTACTGGAGAATGCTCAAAATTGACAAGAGTAACACCATTAGTTAAATCAGTAAACATAGAGTAACACTAGAGGATAGAAGAACAATTAATAATACTAGGGGTCTACCGATATATCGGTGGCCGATATATCGGCACCGATATCTGGATATCTGCAATATCGGTATCGGTAGCATGTAAAGATCCCGATATTGACGTCACCGATATTTTTTAAAAAAAACCCTATCATTTAAATTTACAATATCTCGACAAATTAATATATCGACCCCGATACCGGTATTGAAATAGCCAAAAGAATCCTAGTATTAATATGTACAGCCACGATACAGTATGCCATGTGCTATGATATTGTTAAGGTATCGGCCGATTTTCGTATACTCGTAAATACTGTGTAAATAGTGCCGATGTATACCGTAATTGCTCTAATAAATGGATAACATGTAATCATTATGTTCCCTTAATTGCTCTAATAGCAAAGATGCACGCAGAATCGCAGATGTCTAAAACATTTAGTTTCGTATGGAATAACAAAATGTACCGTGTGCAGACTTGTTGTCATTGGCAACCATTCATCCTTCAACCTCATATTCACTCCAAAGTAATAGTAATAGAGAACAAAGTAATAGTAATATTCTCATTGTTTCATTCAATAAAGGTGGCCGTGTGCAAAAGCCATTAAACTATTGGTTAGAATTAATAATTATGAGTCAAAGTTGAAGTTTCAAAAGGAGTTCCTAATTTTGCTTGTACATTTTTATAAAGGACGGTTCGTTTTGTCATGAGTCCTATGTAGGTCATGATCTGGAACTTGTAAACACATCAGAAACTTCGTTTCGGCATCTGTAATATCGCAAAACTGCATATCGGTAGACCCCTAAATTATAAAATATAAATAATTACGAGTGATAAATTTAAGAATGGCGTCATCAAATATGACCGCTGTTATTTTATGTCCTAACAAAGACTCATATTGGCACTCATATCGGGGAAAAATATCGGTAATATCGGCAAAAATGCATATCGGTAGACCCCTAATATAAAATGTAAATAATTAGGAGTGATAAATTTAAGAATGACGTCATCAAATAAAACCCCTTGGTTTTTGTCCTAACAAATAATCATATCGGCGCTCATATCGGAAAAAATATATCGGTATCTGCAATATCGGAAAAAATTCATATCGGTAGACCCCTAAATAATACAAAATGCAATTAATTCTAACTACAACTCAAAGATAATCTGATGCAGCCAATTGATAGACACAGGCAGAAAAAAAACAACATTTCTTACTCTGTATGCAAGAACAAACACATAAAAATTCTCGTTCTTCCTGTCTGGAATTTGGGCATGGAATGGGTTGCCTGATCTAACCAGGAAAACTAACGCACTATCACCAATATTTAGGGCGCAGTGGTCTAAGTGGTAGCGCGCTGGACTATTTAACCAAGTAAAAAAAATCGAGTCACGGGTTCTAGCCTTGGTACTGGCAAGGCCCCAGGGCATTGTGCTAGCCACACAATCCCTTGCTCGTTAGTGGTGGCTCAATGAAACTTGTTAACGCTACTTCATTTGCCCCATAGTCCGTCATGGTCTGAAAAGGGGGTTATTATTATTATGGGGCGCGGTGGTCTGAGTGGTATCGTGCTGGACTGTCACACTGAGGCAAAAGAAAATCGAGTCACTGGTTCTAGCCTCGGTACTGGCAAGGCCCCAGGGCATTGTGCTAGCCACACAATCCCCTGCTCGTTAGTGGTGGCTCAATGAAACTCGTGAACGCTACTTCACTTGCCCCATAGGCCGTCATGGTCTGAAAGGGGGTTATTATTATTATTATCACCAATATTTAAAACTAATAAAATGAAAGACTTGACATAAACCTTGGACAAGCGTAGGACTCAATAATCTTCTGTATAGGAGCATCTATAATAGATACGGTAAAATAACTAATTGTATAGTTTTTAAAAAAGACATTCAGGGAATGTAGACTTCAACTTATATAATGATAACTTAAAATGATAAAATATACCTTAAATAAAAATGCATTGATCTGTTCACTAATTTTTAAAGGAATTTCATTAGTTCCATATCTTGTACATCATTGATTCTGTTTTTAGGTTACATTTCCAACTAAGTGTTATAAAAAAATGAGTTTTAGGCAATATAAATTTGCTTTCGCCCAGATCTCCTTCAGCTTGTGCAAATGGACATATAGTTTTTAAAATATGAATATGTTCATTGAAAATGTGTCCAATAATTAAACAATCTACTTTTAATTTGGACGTAGTATTCCTAATCTTGATCATTACAATGATTGGATATTAGGAATGAATGATGGACAAGTGATTTTCAACTAGAAAAAATACTATTTCATCAGCATGTAGTAAACTTGAAGGGTGTTAAAAATATTTTATAGAAAATTTTATATATAAATTTATAACATATTTTTACAGCATTTAAGTGGTGATGAACACAGAGCATTTATAAGGGACAAGTCCAACTATGAAAGTTTAGATGCCATAATCAGTAAAGTTCCATGTACTGTAGAATTTCTGCGAACTGTACTTTTGAAACACTGTGTGGAAAAACAAGAAGAAGCTGGTGTAAAAAGGTGGGGATGTCTTTCATAATGTATTTATAGATTGCTGTGTTTCATTTTTCTTAAACTTAAAACAATTATTTACTTTTTTTAGTGCCATAACCTTTTTATAACATTTGCCACTTAGGGGTGCACTCTCTTTTCCTTAGTTTTTCCTTATTTTTAAGATAATTTTATGTTTTAAATATTTTTACAGATTAAAAAAAACATTTTTTTCAATGCATTGATGTATTATTCACTTAGCAGCAATGTAACATAATAAAGTTCTTCGAGAACCTTTTTACTAGAGCCAATGACCTTTATATTTCATGGCAGTTAAAATAAATTTACTTGTAATGGCTTAAAATAAAGTTTGTAAAAATGTTGGTCATATGGTGAACATATGCACCAAAGGTTTTCCCAGAAAGGTTGGCTTTTTTAGACTACAGTGGGGCCCACTTAACTCGATACCTGGTTAACTCGCCATCTCTATTAAGTCGACGTGTTTTTTTTTGGAACCGCCAAATTCTCTCTTTGTCTTTGCATTTTTTCAGCGGTTAATTCAATTTTTTAAAGTTGCCAAGCCCTAATATTTCGAGCACAAAAGAGTGCCAAATTTGAAACTTAACGTCGGTTAGCTCGATCCCCGTCTGTTCGTCTAGCAATGCACTTTGGCAATTTTAGTTCAAAACAGTGTTGACATCTCGCTTTCTTCGAGACTTCCGGCTATTGTGTGATTCTACCAGATTTCAATAAAAATTACTGGATGTTTTTACTTTCAATTTGATTCCGTTAGATTGAGTATGTATTCACCAGAGGTACTGGAAAATGGCGATAGTGGTCTTTAATCCGTCATTATTTCGCTGTGCATGTTATATTATTATTAAACTTAATTCATTTTCTGATGCATTAATCATTTTATTTTTTAAGATAAACGAATATCTTTAGAAAAGAAAATAAAGGTTTGTATAGAGAATTGACGTTGGTTTTTATATAATTAAATAAAAAATTATTATTATTCTTTTAAAAGTTTGTTGTTGCTTTGTTACCAGTAAGTTACGTGACTGACTAACACGCGCGTGACGATGAAATCAAATCATTTTCTTAATATTCTAGAAGATATATAATGTACACGTCATCGCTGTTGTAGGTCGAATTCTGATACCGTCAAGGCCGCATTTGTTACTATTTATATTACAAGTTACACGTATCATTTGATTGACGGAGGAAATTCGAGTGCGGTCTCATAGTGACAGATATCCTGCACGTCAAAAGCATTAAACTTAAAATTACCATATTGATTTTTTTTTAAAAATTCGCCGATTCGACGGACATTGCAAACACGCACCATGAGGCGAGGTGAAAAATTTGACCTTTAACGCATGCGCAGACAATTATAAACTAGTAACTTTTTAAAAAAAATTAAATTGAATCGAAACATGGCCACAGAGACTTAATCAAAGTCATTTTACTTTTACTTCGGCAAAAAATGTATATATATATATATATTTAAATTCCCGACTAGTCATAACTTTTCCCGACTATTTCCCGACTTTCCAGACCGGGAAAATTATTTTAAGAGAATTCCCGACTGAGTGGGAACCCTGGGTTATATTTAAATTATTTAAATTGATTGCAGTCTCACCCCCATTATGTTATATTTAAACGGTCCTTAAAAATGAGCGGTCTTAACCTTAGGAAAGAGTGAAGAAATATTAGGGTCCCGATAATCCAATACGATTCCGATTAAATCATTAATCGTCCCATCACTAATTAACGCACATCATGTATATAATTATAAAGAAATTTCAAGCGCATGTTAATATTTTGCCGCCATATTGCTTTTCGTTTAAGTCGGTGATTGGTTATCTCGGCGCCATTTTTCATACCCCGAGGCCGTCGACTTAAGCGGGCCCCACTGTAATACTTGTATAGACCAGCATTCATTTTGAGAATCACTAGAGGCCACACAAACCAGGATTATTTCTAGATGTTAAAAAATAAATTAAGAGCAAAGACTGAAACAAATGAATGTCAGTTGATTTTTTAAAATATAATTTTGTACATCAACACTTTTTTAATGAGAAACATTTATACAACAAAATTATAGTTAAATGTACGCAATGCCAGAAGTTGGCACACACTCTAGGAATTTGGGGTAACTTATCTTTAAAATAATATTTAAATTAAAAAGGTTACAGTGTAAACATAACGTTTTTTTAATGTAATCATAAGTATATGTTATGTTTTGATTTATTTAATTTAGGATGCAGTTACTTATTACTTACCATTTAAATGTATTTTTAAAACCTTTTTTGCAGTCAAGATCCTGTAGGAAATATTTTGCATTTCGACCCAGCTATTTCTCCTTTAACAACAGAAAAAACAATGGCTCATTCTGTAGAATTTGCACCCATCAGTCTAAACACACCACAAGATTTTAAAGAGGACACATTTTGCTCAAGAGAAAAGTTAACAGCTACTGATAATGGTGTTTTCTATATGGTAGGAAGTACTCAAGTAAATGAAGCAAATGTTGACAACCGCCCACATGCAATTGTTATCAGGCGGACCACATCCAGTGGTATATTTACATCACCACGCCGACGTCAACCAACGCCTGGCCAAAAACCGTGGGTTCAAGAACGCTCTATGATATTCCGAGATTCTCCAATGGCTAGTTTACAGCCTTCATGCAGCAGCAGTCCAAGTTTTGTGATAAATGATGGAGCCACTAACGTAGGCATTCTGAATGGTATTTCTGTGCAAATACCCACAGGTAAATTTATGACACCTCAATCCCAGAGTAAAGTTCCAGAGTTGAAACCAAAAGATTCATGTGACAATGAGGATCAAATAAATCCTTGTGGATCAGGAATGACTAAAGTAAGCTGTAATGGAGCTGCCTTTACTGGTTCAGATACTAGAGAAGAATGTGTCAGCAATACAAAGGACACTGAAACAAATATTTCAGACAATGTACAGGAGTTGGAAAGGCAAGCAATAGAAATTAATAAAACAGACTGCTCAAACCTTTTGTTGCCATCTATTAAAATATCTAATCAAGATGATTTTCAAAGAAGTGATCCGGCAGATGACAAAATATATGCATGGATGGAAAAATACATTATTGGAGTAACTGAAAGTGGTATATCTAACAACAATGCTGATGGAAATTTGCGAAAAAAAGTCACAAAATGTTTATTTCCAGTGGAAGAGAATTTGAAAACTAACTTTGAAATTAATTTATCAGAAAATCTTATTAGTACAGGGTCTAATTGTGATGAGATGGATAAGATCTATTTAAATCCAGTAAAAACAATTGACATAGAAAACAATTATTTAAAAAATGAAGACGATGTAAGAAAATCATGTGATTTATCTATGGACCTTGACAAAAATGTTTCATATAATTTAAACATTTGTCCGATAAAAACACTGATACAAGCTGAAAAAGACACTGTAAACATAATAAATAAAAATGGCAGTGATCATTCTGAAAAAACACAACTACATGTACAAAAACATGAAAAGGACATTAACAACCAACTCACAGTGACTGATTTATTTAATATTCAAAGTGAATCTATTACTATTTCTTTACAAAAAAGTGTACATCCCTTTAATGCTGATATAGGAGAACAAAGTAGTAGAAATAAGGATATAACTATAACGCACTGTACAGTTATTGAAAATAACCTGATAGGGTCTCCTGCAAAAACAATGAGTTTTAATAATGAAGATAGAAATAATCTTGTAAAACAGCCAACATTAACAGAGTCACTGCTAGTTAAACATAAGGAAGTCAATTCAGATTTTAGCAGTGATGCAACAATTGAGTACAATGAAATTTATAAATCTGACATTGATCATGATGTTGAACCTTACAATCCAGTCATTCAAAAATTATGTGAATTTTCTATAGATAACTCACCATCTACAATAAACAACATTACAGCCAGTTTAAGTTGTAATATGATCTCACAAAAAGTAAACACTTTACAAAGTGATACTCAAGAAAGAAATGTATCACGTTGTCATAAAAGAAAAAGAAAACGTAGTTCTCCAACAATCAACTCTTGTAAAAAGTTAAAAGGCAAATTCAATGGAAAAGTTATTAGGCTTGAATGTGGGCTTCAAGAAAAAATGTGTGATTCAAATGCAGTAAAATTGACAATCCAGGGGTCTGAATTGCATCAGGGATCTATCCCAAACATTGCTGATCGTGTCAAAACTCGAACTCGTGTAATGCATGTGGCTGGATATTTATCTGATGATGAATCTGTAAAATTGAGTGTACAAGGTGAAAGAAAAAAGAAATTTAAAAGCAGAAGGAATCATAGAGACCACCCTTTAAAAGTTAAAAATAGGCATTTGAAAAAGGCCCCTAAAAAATTAAAAGACGAAGCTGTTCACAAAAATGTCAAATCCATAGATTACACAAATGAAGAAGCATTGCTGCCCGTTGTTCCTAATATTGCTGAGTGTGTCAAAAGAAGGCGATCATGCACCCTATTTAACCATGAGGGTCAATACGCTAACGGTGGGGAAAGCAGTGCCATTAGCACCACGGCATGTAAAGATTTCAGTACAGATGTTAGTGGGTATCAAAAAAACATATTTAAATCCAGAAAAAATTATGATACTTATTGGAACCACAGGTCAGCTGAGGAAGGTTCAACGGTCAGTACAAGAGTTGTTAATACATCGGAAATAAGAGCTAAGAAAAAAAGAAGAAATAATTTATCCAGCACCAAAACAGCTGTTGTGATAAGACGTAAAAACATTACTCCTCTATCCTTTTCATATGTGTACAGAAAATCTGCTTGGGGAAGATTTCATACAAATAAAGATTGGTCAAGAAGTGAAGGTCTAAAAGAAATTTCACCCCAAAGGTTAGCTCTTAAAACTGATTTAATTGAAGATGCAAGTAATGCAACAATGACAAAAGAAATTATTGAACATGCAGAGAAAATTGAAGAGTCTAATCATGAGCCACTGAAGGCAGTAAGCTCAAAATATCTTGAAAGATGTGCTGAATTTGATGCTTCAAGAATAAATCAGACACCACCAAAGAAAAGTTTCCATTATAATGCTATCAAGCTTCATGAATTGTCTCAAACTGCTGTAGCACAGTCGCCCATGTGTTTTTCAAATAGCCCTAAACTGAAATTGAGAATAGTGAGGCAGCCAGATAATGGATACTCGTCAACACTGGAAGAGATCTATGATTATTCAAATAGTTATCCTCCAAACAATCTGGCAACTTCAAAAAGTCCTGTTTCTTGTCATGAAACACCTTCAATGGTATCGCTTGAAAAAAGTGCTGTTTCTTCAAAAACTTTGCCTAATAATTTTGATCTGGACAAATGTGGCTCATCTGATTCTGAAACAGTCATTGTATTAAACTCATCATCCAATAAACAAAGAATGAAAAGGCAACTTGAAGAGTGTACTGAAAAAGAAGATGCTTTAGAAAATTCTTCAGGCAACAAATTTAAGAAAATTGATAACAAACGAAGACGGCTGACATTGCCAAATGTCTGTCCTTCATTAAATCCAGAACCATGTGGTCAAGCTAATATTTCTATAGTTAAAGTAACATATGAAAATCAGGATAGACCTCAAAGTCCATTATTTTCTTCACCATCTAGAAAATTAAGCCTTAATAAAAAGAAGAAAAAATCTAGTAAAAAAAATAATAGCAGTAGATCAAAGTCACCAATTTTTAACAAAACAATGAAAGGAAAAATAATGGAGTCAGATGTCACAGCAACCAATGATTCCCTTTATGAGAAGGTGACAAGCAATGAATCAGATGACCCCAGGACCCCCCAAAAAATTGATGCCAATGATTCTTGTAGTTTTTCTTCACCGTCCTTAAAGAAAGTAAAACTTGGAGATAACTGGCGTCTTTTATCTGACAGGAGTGTGGTCAAATTGCTATTAGAGACAGAGCATGAGTCAGATTCATTTCAAGGTTTCAAAGAATCACCAAGTCAAGGTCTGGCTTCTGATTTGACTTACATTTATGCCTCAGAAGTGGATTTGGATACTTATGAAGATAAGGAGTGGATCCTTGACACAAAAGTAAAATCGCATTACAATGAAAATCCTACTATTTGAACGATTTAGATTTTTAAAAAATGGAAAAGAGTAAAACATTGCAGTAGAAAATCCAAGGCATGGTCATTGAAATTTTAGGATGCTTGTTTCAGAATTTTCTTCTCTTGACACAGTTGTACGCTCATCTTTGGGAAGATGTATGTGAATCCTATTTAAGAACTTCACTACATAGGTAAAGCTTATCAAGGCTTAAGGTTTCCAGAATGAAACCATCACCAGTACCAAATTTAAAAAACAGGACACTTCCAAACAGTCTCAATGTTTTTTTTAAAAAGTACAGGATAATCACACAGCATAAAATATTTTTTTTTAAAATGCAATTTTTTTTTCAACCCGCAACTTTGAATTAAACTTTTGATGATAAATAATTTAGTACTGGTATACTCCTTAAAGGCACTATAAACTGGATAGAAAAAAAATTGAACATTTTAACCCTCTATCTTGTAACTATTTGTATATTTCAAATATATAGTCACTATTTCTTCCCTGTCGTATTTAAACATTGTTATACTTGATTTATGTAAATATGTACAGATATTATGGATTTTAAAATGGCATTGTTCAATCAGGTTACAAAGTGAAAATGGATTGGAAACCAGAGTTACAATTGTCTTACCTTAAGAATTATTTTTTTAAATAATCAACATAATTATAGAATGTTAATATGTTTTTAAGAAACTGGAACTAAATTTTGGTCAAATTATCATAGAAGTCAGTATTTATTTTGTTGCTGAATTTACATTGTACAAACTAGTCAGGTTTGAAACTATTTTGGTAAAAATTTATTTGAAAATTACTTTCTTCAATAAATTAAACTTAAATACATATATGTTAATTGTAGATTAATTCATTCACTTGACATATAAATATTTTGTAAATATAAATTCTGTACTTCCCAATACTGAATTTACTGGCCCTAAGTATTAGCATAAAAGAAGCAAAATTAGTGATAGTGGCGTAAAACAAGAAGAATCATTTATTGTACTCTGTACAGCTTCTGAAAGTGTAACAAGCTTCCAATAAAACTTAATTGAATTATCCTTCTTATAGCAACTCATCTCTTAGCATACTACTTATTACTCCCTCTTACTGAAGGTAGCATTATGCCAATTATTTTCCTGGTCTTTTGTCAGTCTTCATTTGTGACCCCCTTTCCAGTCCATGACGGACTATGGGCAAGTGATGTAGCGTTCACAAGTTTTTAGCCACCACTAACAAGCAGGGGAATGTGTGGCCAGCACAATGCCCCAGGGGCCTTGCCAGTACCCGGGCTCGAACCCTCGACTCGGGATCTCCCTTGGATCGATAGTCCAGTGCGCTACCACTTAGACCATCGCGCCCCAAGTTTCATTTGTATTCTGATAATTATTTATTGATTTGCAGCTAATTATCCTCACTGTGCAATGTCTGTGTTATCTCAGCTGTCTTTGCAATTAAACATAATCTTTAAATACAGAAAATAGAGCATGGTTTTGTTTTTTAAATTTAACATTTAAAATTTTATTTGTCAACAGGCAAGTAAAATTTTAAACATGTCACATGTATCTTGAAAATAATCCTTTTTACCATGTTTGTATAAACTTGCTGCTTTGTGTATCTGGCTGAAATCATAGCAATCAGAAACAAAAACACCATACATAATAGACAAACAACGCAAATACAGAAAACACACTCATAGCCAGCACCACCGAAAAATAACACAAACCAATTTATCACAACCAACTCACCCCTACATAAAAACCCTCTTACTCACACTCCCTCTCAAATCCCACATCCATAAATCAAATCTCCTACAAAACCAATTCCATACCATACCCCACCCCACATCTAAACAACAACAACACCCCACTCCCTACCACAAACCACAACACATAATCCCCTACCCCACCCCACCCCACACCCACCACATCACACACACTCACACACACATCACTACACCCACAAACCACACTAACCCTCACACACCCACCCACACCGCACATCCCGCAAACTACACCTCCATTCACCACCCACCGCAGCACACACACACACACAGACACTCAAACTATCTCACAACACCCCCCCCCCCCCCCCCCCCCCCCCCCCCCCCACAAACACCCCCACCCCCCCAACCCCCCACAACCCCCCCACCCCCCCCCCCCCCCCCCCCCCCCCCCCCCCCCCCCCCCCCCCCCCCCCCCCCCCCCCCCTTTTTTTTTTTTATTTATACCCCCCCCCCCCCCCCCCCATATTTTTTCCCCCCCCTTTGGGGGTTTTTTGGTGGTGGTGGGGGGGGGTCTTTTCTCATACACTCTGATGGCTAATGATAGGCTTATCACTTATATACACTTAAATTAAATGTTTTGAAGTGCACCCCAAGTTTTTTAGTTGCACATGCTGCTACGGTTGTGGATACATTTCAGTTCCAGGGACACACAGTCCCAAAATTCTCAGACTAGTACAAGTAGTAAAAACATTATTTTCCCCAAAAGAAATGAATTGTAAATATATCTGTAATTAAGGAATAATTAAGCAGAATAAACTCCATGAAACTGACTGTTGGCTTGTATTGTACGAATGAAATTTAAGGTATAACATAACTTCAATATGTGCTTGAAAAATTTGAATACTTTTTATTTAGCTTTTCTAAAATTTGTTTACTGTGGTTAATGTTTATTATAGAAGTGTATTCATTTAGTTTCTTTCATGTACTGTAATTGTATAAATGCTTTTGAATTTTGTTGATTAATAATTAAGACATACTTTTACTTTATGATTCACACTTTTGAAATAATAATGTATTTTGATAATATATGTACCTGTATTTGAAATAATAGATTTCTTACATTTTATAGTCCCATTTTAAAAAAAAGGATTGAAAAAATGTGGAAAATTAAATTTCAGTTGGAACAAAATTCTTAAATCCCTTGTGTGCATTAAGTTAATGTCTTTTAATTTATATAACTTTAAAATTTTTAGTTTGGTATTACCATACCAAAGAGGTAGCAGTAGCAGAGTCACTAGAATTTTTAGCCTTCAGTAAATAAAATTATTTTTCAAACTATTTAGATTTTTAAAGAAAAAGAAATACTGCTGACCATATTAATTTTTTTAATTTAAAAAGTATGATCTGCTCTTCATGGTGTATGGCAAAAATGTATTTGGGATAAATTATTCAGTTACCTGATCTTCAGGAATGCTAATAAAAACATTATTTTTCCATGATTATTTTAAATGAATATAATACAGGCCATAATCCATAAATTGCTTTCAAAGGCAGAAAAGGATCTCAACCTTTTGCTAGGATACAGAAAATATCTACCATACCTCATCAGCACGATAGCAACATGCCCTTTTTTCAAACTTTTATTTAATGAGATAATCATATCAACTCTTTTTTTTCTCGGCCCATTAGTTAAGTTTTAATTTTAATCAATTATCTCAATAGATGATAGATGGAATACAGCACTAAGGTCAACTAACTGCGATATGTCACCTGTTAAAATTGCTTCTGAATGAGGAATATATGGTAATAAATAGGGTTCATCAGAAGTAGAATTTTTGTATGACCTTGATGTCACTATTCTTGTAATTCCAATGATCAGAACACCAGATGAATACAAATATGCTGCTTCTTTTTGTACATTAAGTACACCTTTGCTTATTTAAAAATTGGAAAGTTACTTGTCATTTTATGTGTTTATTTTAAATTGTTGATATTACAACTGATGTCTTAAAGTTTTGGTTTAGTGGATTTGTTGATTCTGAATGAATTGGGTGCATTATCATGTATCAAAATTTTATTAATGGGACCTCACCTGTTTGTTTAATGAAGAATGTGAATTTTCATAATTCACAGAGTTCATTAAAGGCATTTTAGAGTTGCATCATGTTCAATCCATTATATTTTAAAACATTAAATTATGTAGCATGTCAATGTTTTGTTTATTTTATTCAAACATATTTTTAGCATTCAGTTGTTTTTTTTCCAAAGTTATCTTGATATTTAATTTTGTATATTTTTATATTAATATTAGTCTTTTTTTAATAATTTTATTTTTTTATTATAAATCTGTTGAATGCAACATGAAACAACCCTACTGCATGTGACATTCTCATTGGAGGGCTGAGTCACTCAGACTCTTATAGCTCGGCCTACAATACCAACGCGAACCTCAACATAAGGGCATCGCCATGGAGATATTCCTCCACAGTGCGTGGGCTGTCTGATCCGTCCGTGTCCCCAATCGCCACAGAGCATTCGGTCAGCAGATGTGCCACTGTCTCCTCGGCCATACCACATAAACGGCAGCCGGGATCCCTGTTCTTGTCGAGCCTATGCAGGTAGCTGTTTGTTGGGCAATGTCCAGTCCGCATTTGCGTAATGAGGGACTGGCAGCTACGAGGCAGCTCCCACCAGGGATCTGGCTTGCGCGGTCACGGCATTTCGTTGTAAAGCACCCTTGCCGTGTCACCATTTTCCCAGCCCGCAAGCCACCTTTCCATAAAGCATGCTTTTAACCACAATTTGACTCCCAGCTGAGTCATTGGGCGATCGATTTGGGGCTGGGCAGCGCCCTGTTGCGCCAGCAGGTTTGCTTGCCCTTTCCTGCTGTGGTACTTTTGCGTGCCCTGTTATGTACAGTAGGACGACCATGCCCCCGCGAGATCTAATGTTGTCCACGATCTCCAGTACAGCATTGACAGTTTTCGTCTCCAATGAGCTCCGACCCAGAGAGGATCTTGAGTCGGTGAAGACTACGACTGTTGGAAAACTCTTTCTTCTACATAGGCGCACTTCCTTCACACCCCTGTGGATTGCTTCTAGCTCGGCATCCCCACTCGAGGCTATTTTTCCACATGGTCCAGACAGCTCAGCTGCTGCTGGTCCCCCGGCGGGATATTCAATCAGTGCACTGTACCCGCTTCGTCCATCTGTGAAACATGAGCCATCTGCGTAAACTCTCACTACGCCAGTTCCATAGGCATTTATAGTTCTCAGCGCATCTTCGTGCTGAAGCTCAACTGGACTATTTTTCCTCACCGCGGCATTTGCCAGTGTCAAACGTAGATCGGGCGGAGAGAAGCATTCGTGAGGTCCCCTCGCCGGGACCATGGAATTTTTTCCCTGCTTTTTGGTAAATTGACTGAAACCTCGAGCTCGTTGACCGCATCCATGAAGGAGGGTCGTTGCAGTCGCGAGCGTTTTAACCACCTGTCTTGTATCTGAAAACAGGGTTCGTCACGGTCCATTCTACGGTATCTTTCTACTGTAGTTAGTATTGCCTTCTCTCGCCGTACTTTGAGCGGTTCTACGTTTGCCAAGATTTCTACCGTGGTGTTGGGTGTGGTACGTATCGCCCCGCAAACCAGCTTGGTTTTGGACTCTGTTCTGCTCGCAAAAGCCTGGCTGTAGTCAATGGCGCTTCTCACTTTGGTGAGGTAAAGAGCTCTCAGCGTTCTTGCGTCAGCGCCCCAATTTGTGCTAGCCAGTTTTTTCACCAGGAACAATTGAGCAGTGGTTTTAGCTCGCAATTCACATATATGATTGTGCATCTGGAGTTTTTGGTCCAGTATACGTTGGCGCCTTGTCCCAATTCAGCCTTTTCCCGCAGATGTTAAGCACAACATCGTGTTTAAGTGCATTCCTTCCATTTGTGAAAATGGAGTGGACGGTTTTTTCTGTGTTCACTATGAGTCTCCATTTTTTTGCATATGCTTCGATCTTATCGAGGTCGCGCTGTAGTCTGTACTGCAAATTCGCTACGTCTTTACCGGACGTCAAGACAACTAAGTCATCTGCGAACATCGCGCTCTGACACTCGATAGATGTTTGAATGTCGCAAACGTATGCTAGGAATAGCGTACAGCTCAAGGCAGACCCCTGCGGGAGTCCGTCCTGTAGCCGAGCTTCCCTGGATATAGACTCCCCCATGCGGGTTCTGATCGTGCTATTCTCCAAGAATGAGTGTATCCAGGCATGCATTTTCGCTGTTATTCCCAATTGCTGGAGCTTATACATGAGCCCAGTACGCCAGACCTTGTCATAGGCCTGTTTTAGATCGAAGAACACAGCCAATGTATGGTTTCGCAACTGTAGCTCATTCGTGATAGTTTGCACAATTCGTACTACCTGGTCCATCGGCTGGCGTCCCTTGCGGAAGCCACCCTGAGTCACAGGAATGCACTTGTTCTTTTCTAGAAACCAATAGAGCCTGGCGTTAACCATCCGTTCAGCTATTTTCCCCAGACACGATAGCTGTCGGGACGTTCGCCTTGTTTCCCTTCCTTCTGAATAGGGATAATTGTGGCCTTCTTCCACTGCTTCGGCAAAATGCCTGTAGTCCAGGTCCTATTGATAAACTTCAATAGTTTATGCCTCTCATCGATACCCAGCTGCTTGAGCATTTCATTGTGGACCTTATCCGGGCCTGGTGCTTTCCCTGTTTCGCACTTATCGAGGGATGTTTGCAACTCTGTCAGAGTGAAATTTGCCATGAAAACCTCTAGGTGGGGGGCGTTACATTGCCTCCGGGCCTCATCCGGTTTATGGTCCGGCTTTCATCAGTCTCTATGGCCATCCGATTTACTTGGGCGAAGTGCTTATTCAGCGCACTTTTCTTTCGCCTGCCTTCTTTCCCCCATTTGTCTCTAATGGGGCTGGGTTTTTAGCTTTTCCCATGCCAGAGAGTGCGTTTACCAGTCACCAGACCTTTCTGCCGTCGAGATTGAGGTTTTCACACGTACCAACCCATTTAGCCTTTTTTTGCTTTCTGGACCGCACCTCGGACTTCGGCTGTTAATTTATTTTACGAGCTTCGGGCGTCTTCAATTTCGCAGCTTTTTTCCGAGCCTTCGATCTCAGCTTCACAAGCTCCTTCAGGCTCTTATTCCAGTAAGGCCTGAATTTCTGTTTTCCATTCGTCCTCGGTATTGATTTGCGTGCTGCGCCGAGGATCGCGCTGCTCAGTTTCTCGTAAACCACATTGATGTCGTCCACCTCGACGTCTAGTGGTAGTAACAAATTGTGAGACTCGCTCACATATCGGTCCTAGTTTGCCTTCCGGAACACCCATTGTCACTGCTCGCACCGTGCCTTAATTGTCTTGAGCTCAGACCTCATCAAGATTGGTAAATGGTCACTCCCTACCTCTGCTAAGACTTCCAGACTGTGTTGGGACACTAGGTCCGCTGATATTAGAGACCCTACTGCATGAAATGATGCTAATATATTAAGTTCCTATATCAATAATTTTGCATAGAGTTTATTTAAAATGTTTGTATATTAATGATGCTAACTTCCAGTAAAATGCATTATGACACTATTTGAACTTTTCCTTTCATAAAAGTATCACATTCACACAGCAATATACTCAAGATTTAAAAAATAGGAAGCAGTCTGCTATTAGCCATAAAAAAAAATTTATTATAAATTTTATGTTTCAACAGATATTACTGGTGTACATTTGTATTTTTCATGGTTTATCTTCGAAGGAATGAAAAGATCCATTACAAGATGAGAATGTACACTATTTACAAGAAATATAAATATTCACAATATGACTTTATATTAATCAATATCTTAGAGGACCATAGAAACCTCCAGTACAGAGTTTAAATTGGAGACTGAATGCATTTACATTTTTATATATCCAGTTTATATACATAAATTTACATAGATATATTCAAAGATAGCTGTTGTATCAATCAATGAAAAAATGTCTACTGACTAATAAGTGTAGTAATAATGAATAATGCTTCTTACTTTTCAGAGCAGTTTTAAAAGCATAAATTTTGCAAAGCATAGAAAGATATGAACTATATATGATGCTTTTTTATTTATGCTAAAATAACCCACCAAACTATGTAAGCTGGTAAACATTTGAATAAAGAAAATTATTGGGTGGGAAAACTCACTGCATTGAGCAGTAAACATTATTTTTAAAGTAAATAAATTATTCCTGTGTCAAATGTATGTTACTTTAAAAAAAAAGAAACAAAATAATCCACTGATTACTATTGCTTGCAGTGTTTTTATAAAATATTCATTTATTAAAAATTAAAAGTAATACCAAGATGAATAACTAAAATATTTTTTCTTTTGTTACTTGTGATGTAGTTTTGAAAAGGGTCCTAATTCCAAGAAATTCTTAAGATATTTTATGTATATTCTTCAATTTAATCTATTTCTTGCCATAAAAAATATTATTTAGAGCGCTGCCATGTTAGTTATTTGTAATACAATTTTTTAATAATGGGTATTATGGCCATACTCAACATTTATAAATATTGTCTTACGGTTTATAATTGTGGTTATATAACTTCACTTTTTAATATTCTCAAAAACTTATTTGGAACTGAAACTGGGACACATCACAGATTATTTTATAAGCATAAATTTACTCTTAAATAACAACTTTCAAAAACAAATTTACTATAAAGAAGTATAAAACTTTTCTCATTCCTAAAATATATAATTTTTTAAAACTACAGATGTTATATTGAAAAATATTTCTGAAAGCTAAAATTGTTATGTTATGAAGTATTGGAAAAAATAAGTTCTTAATTAGCTTCAAGGGAACATTGAATGAAACTACATTTTTATTTAAACTAAAAACTTAAGCGCATTAATCATTAAGATTTATTGTTGACGTCAAAGATAATAGTAATTAATTGTATTGAAAATTAAAATATCCTCATGCTTTACAATATGGGAGGAATATTTTTTATTTATGTTGGTTTTTCTAGAAATCCAATCAGTAAAAAAAAACAAAGCAAATTTTAATATGAGTCAAATGTTATAATATTGTAAAATATGTGGTATAGCAAAACAAATATTCTATACCCAAGATACAGCATGAATGACACAGTAGGGCTAGACAAACAAATTAACATAATTTAACCTTTTTTCCTCAAAATATTTATGCTTATTATTGCAGAAGAATAGGAGACTTTGTTGATGAAACATTATTCATTCAAAAATGATTCTTTAATTTGCATCATATATTAAGTTTATTATTTTACTATGACTATATGAATGCCACTTGCTTTTAACAATAGTAATGAAGACTATGCAAAAAAGAATGCTCTATTGTTTGTTCTCATACAAACAACTTTCATTATGACTAAGACAAAAACCTTGCATTCTCATTTAAATCTTTTTCCCTCAGAAAACACTCTCAAGGACTTCCCAAGTCTTTTAAAAATGAAATATATTGAGAAGTTATTTTTTTTTACTTCAAAAAATTGAAATTTTGTTGTTTTTTTTTGTTCGTCCCTTCAGAGTTACAGGACAATATATAAAAAAATACAGAGGATAAGATAAGGGGAGCAGGGATGTCGTGAGTTGTAAATTTTGTGTACTGATGGTTTGGAATAAATAAAAATTTAGCTATCTTTTTCTTTTTAAAAAACATTAATTTTGTTCTGATTGAGAGCACAAATAATTTCTTCCATTCTATTATTCCTTCTTTGGCTGATAAGTGTCATTTTCAAAGATTTTAATTATTTAACAAAATTGAGAGTACAACTGATATGATCTAGATCTGAATGACGCCGATTCAAAATTGAAGATTCTGATAAATGAAAATTCTGATGTGTAGTTATTCAAAAGTTCTAAGAAACTCAACAGCCTAAAATGGATAAATCCTCATCATTCATGCTAAGATTTTTTGTATATGTATTAACTGGATGCTCTAACACAGGGGTTCCTAACCAGTGGTGCATGCACCCCCAAGGGGTGCATGAGCAGGTTCCAGGGGGTGCATGAACCATTCAGAGAAAAAAAAAGAAAAAGAGGGGGGAAAAAAAAGAAGAAGTAAAAAAAGAAAGAAAACTGATAATCTGAAAATGTAAACCATAAGCAAGGCATGCCGTGTTAAAGGGTGCCCATATACAACCATTTTTTTTTACTCGTTCGCACATCGTTCTGCGCATGTCGAAAATTGACGGAAAAACTTTAGCAAATAAACGGTTCGCTCTACGTGTTCTTCGGAATTATGTATTTTACGTCACAGTTTTCTAAAAATAATTTAATTTTGTCATCAAATACGTCAGATACATCTCTTCCGGTGACCCTCCAACTGTTTTGAGCGGATGTAAACGTCTGGATTTTTTTCCTCCACTTTTATTGCTCTGTACGCTGCAAAGGTCTTAAAAACATTTTTACGCCATTATTCGTCATGGAAACCTAAAATCTTGAGTTGAGCATCCAATTCCGGTCATTAAAAACAACTTCGTCAGTTAAAAATTTGCCTGTGACTGGTACGACTTTCCGATTGTCATCACCCCCTCAAAATCGTTAATAAATAATAAAAAAGGAGAGAGAGATGGAACACAGCCTCAGTGCTTCCACTGTGGAAAAATCTTGTGCAATGACAACATGAAGCCTGTTAGACTACGAGAGCACTTGGAGAAAGTCCATCCATACAATTCCAAGGACAGTGTTGAGGTATTCAAGCAGAAGAGAGCTCGCTTATTGACCTCAGGTACCTTGCCTAAGCTTGGATTTTTCTTTGTCACAGAAATCTGCACTAGATGCATCATTCAAGGTTGCATATCTTATTGCAAAGAACAAGAAGCCCCACACCATTGGAGACCTTTGGTGAAGCCTTGTGCTCTGAGGATGGTGGAACTGATGTGTGGTCACCAGCAGAGGAAGCATGTTGAGAAAGTTCCTTTGTCCAATGACACTATTCATTCCAGGATTAGTGACATGGCTGCAGACATTCTGGATCAAGTCTTGTGCGAGATGAGAAGCAGTCCTTTTCCATTTAGCATGCAGCTGGATGAATCCACTGATGTAGCACAATGCAGTCAGATTCTTGTATTTCTGAGATATGTTCTCAGTGGATTGCTGAAGGAGGAATTTCTCTTTTGTAAGCCACTCCTAGCTACTACCAAAGCTGCTAGTGTGCTGCAGCTAGTCAGGGCATTCTTCATTGAAAACCAGCTTGACTGGACTTCAAGAATTTCTTCAATTTGCACAGGTTGTGCTCCCTCTATGCTCGGTAATAAGTCAGGATTTTCAGCACTGGTAAAGAAAGAAGTTCCAGATATTGTCACTACACACTGTATTCTTCATCGTCAGGCACTGGCATGCAAAACTCTATCTCCAACCTTGAAGTCAGTTCTTTTTACTGCAGTCCAAGTTGTAAATTTTATCCGCTCACATGCCTGGAACCACTGCCTCTTCAAGTTGTTCTGTCAGGAGGTGGGCTCTGAGAATGAAGTTCTGCTTTACCACACTGAGGTGCGCTGGTTGTCCAGGGGACGGATACTTTCTCGGTTAGTAGAACTGAGAGTGGAGCTTGCCATTTTCTTGCAAGAAAAAGAGAGTGACCTTGCTGACAAGTTTGACTGTCCAAATTTCATTCATTACTTGTCATACCTGGCTGACATCTTCACCATCTTGAATGAGTTGAACACATCTCTCCAAGGACCTGCTGTGACTGTAATGGGTGCTACTGACAGATGCAAGCCTTTCTAAACAAAGTGCCACTATTCCAACGGCGACTAGAAATGTCCAACTTGGGCAACTTTCCACTCTTGGATGAAGTTGTAATATCTGGTGCAGAAGGAAGCACTGAGGGATCACTGCCTGACAAAATCAAAGGGGAAATTTCAGAGCACCTTTCAACATTGCAACGGTCCTTTGATGGGTATTTCTGTCAAGAAATTGCTAGGAAAGATCTTTGGATTCGCAACCCTTTTCTCTATGACTTAGACAACATAGACAGGACTTTGCTAAAGATGACCTGATTGATTTGAGAACCAGAGAAGTACTGAGGAGTGCCTTAAGTTGCAATACCTTGATTGAATTTTGGTGCGCCCAGCTAGATTCCTACCCACATCTAGCCAAGAGAGCAGTACTGACTCTCCTTCCATTTGCCACAACCTATCTCTGTGAAGCAAGATTCTCCACACCTTTGACGATTAAAACCAATGAAAGGAATACGTTGAATGCTGATGATGACATGATTATGGCTTTGTCCAAAACAGTCTCCAAATTTAAATCGCTGATTGATCATAAGAAGCAACAGATCTCTCACTAAATTCCCTGTTGCCTATTGTCAAAACTGTTGTGTTCCTAAAATAAACATAGTTTATTATGCAATTTCTGCAAGTTTCACGAGGGGGTGCATGAACTCTTTTGGGCATCTGAAGGGGTGCATGGACCCCAAAAGGTTAGGAACCACTGCTCTAACATCTATCTTACTATTACAAATAGCAAAATGTTTCCATGTACATGTAATAAAAAGTGGCTATTTTTTGTTTTCTTCTTCTACTATTATTTAAATGGCGAAAAGTTATTTATTAATATTTAAATACAGTTGTATTTAACGTCAACATTGAAAATCATGGTGAGAATAGAGATTTTCCTTTAAGGTAATGAAGTTGTAGAGAACACATGCAGCTTTGGTTATTTTAATTTATCTTAATTCTTTTCCAAAAAGATAAGCTGTTGTAACTATTTCTTGAAGGATAGCGATAACAAAAGAAAATGTTAGTAAAAAAAATTAAACAATATTTGAATGGACTCTGACATGGTTTGAACACAGTTAGTTTACCATTTAATAATATAGTATTTTATACCAATTTTTAAATTATTCAAAAACTAACTTTCACAATCAAATTATAAACAAAAAATGTACATTAAAAAAAAATCAAAAGTATATGAATACTTAAACTCATTGAATTGATTTATTTATATATCAGCAATATAACACAGAAATTACCTTTCATGACTTTCATTAATATGACAAATTTATTCTTTACTGGAAATTAGCAAATATGTGCTATCAGAATATATGTTGTCAATACATCCACATTTATACTAAGAGTTACCCATCAATTAAAAAACTTATAAATTTCAGCATTCAGCTAATAAGTAAATGCCTTTAGAATGTTGGTAAAAAAAACACTGGATTTTAAAATATAAAGGAGACACAAATAAAATATGACAATTAGTAAAAATTCTTCGATCTCATATAGATTCATTTTAAAAATTAAATTCATCAGTTGTATAACTAGAATATCCCCCTCCCCAAAAACAAAACAAAAATTGAAAATAAAAGTTAAATCCTTAGAATTATAAAAAGAAATTCAAACAACCTCTATTAACAAACATTTTATTGACATGACATAATTAAGACAATTCAGCCCCACCCCACTCCAAAAAATAAAGAATTGTAATTTCATTTTTTAAAAAACTTTACTATTGAATAATTGGTCCTTTCAAATATATACTAGAAATAATAAAACAGTAATATACCACTAGCATTTTTGATGTATAGTGAAATGATTGCACTGAAAATTTTAAAAACTGATTTGAAACATGCTAGCTTATGTTAATAATTTGATGCAGATAGCTATGCATATGTAAGTAGATTTCATTTTATTTTTGAAATTCACATTTAATTTTTTTAATCTTCTTCTCTTTGAAATCCCAAAAGCATTATGTTTATGTAATTTATAAACGAGTGTTCTGCAATGCTTAAACATTCTACAAAATCAGGTCAACAAACTAAAAACAGAAAGATCCATTTTGTGTTAATAAATGTCATCTTTAAAATGTTTTGACAAGAATAAAAAAATATTGCTACATGAAACAAACAGTTCACAAAGTCATAAAAGAATTTTAGAATTACATTTCAAGAATTTTCGTTATGTTTATAGTTAAATTTCATTCTAAAACTAGAACTGTAACGATTCATTTCTTTCATTTAAAAGTCATTCTCCCCAACAAATTACCAGTAAAATAAGGGAAGAAATGTCTGGACAGATAAATGAATTTAAATAAACATAGCAGAGGATGAACAAATATTTACCAGAATGATATTAACCTGCAAATTAATATTCAGATTTTATAAGCAATAATAGTAAACATCACAATAAGTATCACATGACTGGAAATACTTAAATTAATAAACTCTGTTTCTATGAACAAAGGTCTACAGAGAAGAAATAAAGCTTCTTAACCAAGGGAGGTAAACCAGCAGATAATCAAGGGAATCCAATTTCTTAGCAGTTTGAAATATTAAGCACACAGCATATATTAGTGATTCTTTCTTACAGTTACAGCAACCTCTACAGTCCTCTATGCGAACTGCTGTAGCTAACTTTAAATGTTTGTTATGGTACAATCCAATAGTTATATACACATAAATACTGTACAGCGACTTAGTTAATGTGATCTTTTTAGTGGGGGCTGGTGGGTATTTAAAAAAAAATAAGGAGTACATATAATACAGAAAATATCCATTACTTACAGTAAAATCATAGATACATTTATAGTGTCATGTTATTCAAAAAGTGAAAGTTATGCATACTGAACTCAGTTGACTAATTTAAGTCAGATAATTTGTTGGCTCATAAATGCTAAATAATTTTGTTTTATTTAATGGCACTTGTGATTAGACTGGGAATAGGTGCAGGCTCAGCAAATCTTTACTATATCATTTTTAGCATTTCACATATAAATGCACTGTCTTTAACAGTTTTGAAACATGAGCCATTGCATATTGTGCCTCAAACTAATAGGGGAAAACATCCACCTAGCATATTATTTGCATTTAGGTAATTTTACCATAAAATAATTTTTATTTTATTGAAAAATTTTTCATGGAGGATATATGGAAGTTTCAACATTCATCAGTTACCAAATCCTAAAGCTACATCCATTAAATCATCATCTATTTCACACGGTGAATCTGAGCATTTTGGTGTTGAAGCACCAGAAGGATTCTTAGCAACCGCTGGAGATCGAGCAGAAGAACGACCCATTTTTGGAGAAACAGTTGCTGCCTCAGTGTTACTCATGGGGCTAGAAAGTTTATCTGCTTGCAATAAGTTAATGCTGTTGTTAGAATCTTCCTTAATAAAAAGTTGAGTGTTACTGTTGTTACAAGAGCTTTTGTCGGTTGAGGGAAAATACAGTGGAGCTTTCACCATATTACTAGAACTATTCAAAATATTTTTGTCTGTGGAAGATTTTCCAACTAAACATTCATCATCATCAATGACTAGCCCATTTTCAGGGCTGCTAATATCACTAAGAGGACTTGAGAGGGCTTTAGTTGAAGACAAATTTTTTGCACTACTGCTTTTTTCTAAAGAAGCCTTAGCATCCTGATTGTCTTTGGACAAGTTAGATTGGACAGAATGATCCACTTTGCAATTTTTATCTATTAAGTGTCCAACACTCTCAGCTGGTTTCATTTCTTCTTCGGATGGTTCAAATGATGGTTTCACTGATGGAATTTTAAAAATTTGCTCATCTGCCTCTTTTTGAAGTTTAGCACTGTTGCCACTTGGTAAACTCATTGGAGAATTAGGAGTGGACTGGGGCTGGAATGGTGAAATGGAGGGAGATGATGTTTTCCCTGAAGGTGGAGCAGGTGATTGGATGGTGGGAGAAGGTGGTGATGGCTGTATCCTTAGAGGACATGGTTTGTCTTTATTTTTGTTGCTTAAATGCTTATTTTCTAGATTGGTATTTTTCAAAAGTACAGAATTTCCTAAACGAGAGTCTCCTTTATTACACAGCCCTTTGTCTTTGGGGACTGTGAGATCAAGCCCATGATTACTGTCAGTGACCTTACAAACATTAATTGACCTGTCTTCCAATGTTTTCATGGGTTTAAAACTAACTTTACCAGACATGTCAGTATCTGACTGTATTGTTTTAACATAATCATTAACAGTTTTTCCTGCGAGCAAATCAACAGATAACAATGGAGAAGATCTATCTAAAGAATGAGTGACTTTACCATCAATTGCAGAACTGAACGTTTTATCCATGGTTTCTGAATTAGAACTGGGAATTATTTTATTTTCATCCTGTTTGGACACATCGACAGAATTAAAACCAAATTTAAAATCAGTCTTTTGATTTTTTAAATTATCAGAAGCAAAATGTTTGCTGCCATCACCGGAGGCTGATAAAGGTCCAATAAGATCGATTCCACTTCCTACAGCATTATGTTTGAGTTTATCAACAATAGCAGAAAGAGAATTTTTTCGTCCTCTAGAGGAAGGAAAACTAAATTTGGTCTTATTGCTGTCTGCACTCATAGGTGTTGTTGGAGTACTGGAGGTTGATCGGGGTATCTTTTCAGACATTGCACAATTTGTAATTTCACAGCTGGATTTTGCACCAAGACTGACTTCTGCTTGATCACTTGTACTTTTCAAAATTGTGGTTGTCACCACTGCTTCAGGGTAAGTTGCTGTTGCCAAATTTAACTGAAAAGGCTTTTGAGTAACAGGGCTTGTCATACTATCTCCAACAGATGAAATAATTGTTGTGCCTGTTGAAAATGTACTGGTACCAGAATGAGATGGAGATTTGGTTGTAACCAAATGTGAACTTGAAGAAATGTGAGATGTTTTACTCAGACTTTTGTTTTGTGAAAGCTTTGTGCTGCCTGTTGTACTATTGGTGCTTGATGAAGTTTTAACAGCAATAACTGCACCCTTGTTAATGTTTGAGGATTTTGTTGTGCCAGGAGACTGCTTATGTGAACTGTGAGATTTTGCGGAAGAAGATGGGTTTAATGAAGGACGGTTTGTGTTATTTGTGACATTGGGAGATCTACTGGCATTTATATTTGGAGATTTGCCAGCACTATAACCACTGATATTAGGTGATCTGTTCACATTAGTAATGTTTGGAGACTTGCTGGCACTGCTCAGACTTGGAGACCTACCTGCATTTGTTATATTGGGGGATTTCCCTGAGCTAGGTGACTTGGTTTGTCCAGATGTGTTGGGTGACCTATTTACATTGGTTGAGTTTGATGAAGTTCTTGTACTATTTCCATGAGATGTTTGTCTCTGACCACCAACTGTGTTTGTCCCACCTGACAAATTTTTGTGTACATTGCTGAAATTTGAATGTGACATCTTAGAATTGTTACTACCACTATTTACTAGTTTAGATCCTCCACTAAATGTTTTCTGTGGAGCAGCACTATTTGAAACACTTGGATTAGCTTTGGCTAATGAATTACTTGTCTTATGAGTACTGGTGCTTTGTTTTTGACCATTTCCACCAGTGGGTGTAGATCCACTGGAAGGATGATGGGCTCGCAAACCACTTGACCTTTGTTGGCTAGCTTGACCTGAGTTGACACCAGGACTAGACTGACGATGTGCTGGTCCTGGCAAACGATTGAT
This sequence comes from Ampullaceana balthica, assembly GCA_944989445.1. Taxonomy (NCBI): domain Eukaryota; kingdom Metazoa; phylum Mollusca; class Gastropoda; family Lymnaeidae; genus Ampullaceana; species Ampullaceana balthica. Next base: position 2,842,647 of record CALYLW010000021.1, read on the forward strand.
ATTGAAACTTTGCCTACTACTACTATAATTAAATGCTGCAGTGGTACTCCCTGAAAGTCTTCCACCCCCTGAGCTTTGACCAGAAGTCGTGTTGGAAATAGGTCTGCCTGCAGGTCCCATGTTATAGCTGTTGTTATCTTTAGTACCAGATGGTGCTGCCGGGCTTGTTCCTGAAGCAGGATCAAGGCTAGATGTACGATTAATGGAAGTGTTGGAAGAAGAGGAAGACAATTTTGGAATTCTAGGCAAGCTTGCTATCTTGCTGCCAGTGGGGGCATTGGGTAATATGCTGGACAGGGAGAGATTAGTTGATGTTGTGGTTGATGTGCTGTTTGATGTAGTACTTGTGTTGCTAATAGTTGTCGATGATGACGATGATGTGGCAGAAGTCTGCAAGGAATTTCGGCGATCTACAACATTGGAGGTCGAGCCTCTCCGTTCCAACAAAGAAGTAAGAGCAACAGATCGTTTGTCAACAAGTGGAGTTGCTGAGCCAGAGCTGCGTCTCTCTGTCTTGTTGGGATTGGCAAGGTTGGAGCTAGATGTTTTAGAGCCTGATTGGCTAATATTTACAGTAGAACCTGAGTTAGGCATGGTCAGCGGTTTCAGCCTAATGGTAGCCTTGGAAACCAGTTTTGTGTCAGTTTTATTGCTCATGTCACTGACTTGAGCAGGCTTTGAAACAGCTGACTTTGGCGAGTGTTTGTGAGCAGTCTTTCCAGATGTAGAAATAGTTTTATTTACATTGCTTGTTGCATTCAAGTCCTTTCCCTTTACACCTTCTGCAGAAACAGAAATAGGTTCTTTCATTTCTTGTTTTGGAGGAATGAGCTTTTCTACTGGACTAGACATGGACTTCTTTGAAATTTCATAACTTTGGTGAATTTTACCATCAGATAAGATGTCTGTTTTGTCAGAGATAGGCTTTTTTGCCACTCTTATTTTAAGTTTAAAATCAGCTTTGGAGTCATTCTCCACAGTTCGATACACAGGTTCTTGCTCAGTCTTCTTCCTCTTACGCTCACGTTTAGATTCTTCCTTTTCTCTTTTTCGTTTTGTGGTAGTCCCAGAACTTCTCTCTTTTTTCTTAATCTTTTCTGACTTTTGGGGCAAAGCGGAATCACTTGCTCGCTTCTGCTTGTTGGTGGGAGAGGGTGCATACACATACCTATCAGAATAAGGCATTAAAGGGTCATCATCATCTTCATCACTTTTGAAATCAAATGTCCCAATATTGTTAGATGATTTACTTAAAACCATATCAGATTCATCCATAGAATGAGAAGTTTTCACAACTGGTTTAACAATATTTTGTTGTTTTAAAGGTCCAACTCGAAGTTTTAGTGACACTTTTCCTTCAGCAGTGTGGCTTTTAACTTCTGCACTTCCCACTTCTATTTTCACATTCTGCTGCTGCCTTGAAATATCAAACTTTTCAAAGATACCAATGTTTTGTTTGTCATTGTGATGCTCAAGACTGGATGGTTGTTGTAATAAACCTTCACGTAAAGAAGCTGAAGATGGCTTCACATCCTGGAGTAATGAGTTTATTGAAACTGCCCTATCACTCCCAAGCTGGGTATCACTGAAAAAATTGGAGTTGGCCTTGTGTGGCGGTGCACTGAGGACCAATGTGGGACTATCAGATGACGCTAATAAAAGACTACTCAGCTTGGGTAAATTGTTAATGTTATGGACACTTGCAACATCACTTGGGTCGAAGTCCTTAGCCCTGCCTACCTCTCCCGACCCTTTGAGGAAAACCTCAAGAGAGGTAGAGGCGTTCTCGTTTTTTGAGCCCGATGGAGAATTTTGTAATATATTTGGAATTCTACTCGGAGCCTCGGTCTCATTTAATAACATGGACAAATCTTGTTCTGTCTTCACATCCTTATGAGGGAAGTGCTTATCTACACTGTCAACCAGTTTCTTTAAACTAGACTCTCCTGCCATATTGTCCTCAGTGAGATCAATAACATTACCTTGGGAACGAGCATTGACAGTATGATTGAGCATAGGGTGGTGAAGAAGGTGGTGACTTGATGGACCATGGCCAGGTGGGATGGAAGCCAACATTGTTGGTGCTGAAGATAAGCCATGGTTAATCAGCCCAGGGCCCATATCAAGGCTCATAGGACTTCCGATAGAGCCTAGGCGATCAGCACTATCCCCCTCACCAAACCGATGTTTAGGACTTGGTCCACTCATATCTGATTGCGACCGCCTTTTACGGGGACGTTTGCCACTTGGAGTAGGAAGAGGTTTACAGGTCATAGGAATGACAGTTGTAGCAACAGATGTGTTATCATCCAATAGTCGAGACAACATTGGACTATCATGAACCTCAGTCTGTGCACCTCCCATACCCATCTTTTCTTCATCTAATAGTGTTGATAAAAGAGGATTGTGGGCCTTTTCTGATTCAGGTGACATAAGCATAGAATTACCAGCACGCTTGTTTATTTCTGTCATGTTTCGAAACTCTTCCAGCCCTGCCATAACATTTCTAACTTCCAACATTATAGGGATCATTGAAGACTGTCCATTGCTGCTATTGTGAGTATGATTCATTGTTGGATAATGATGAGAATAGCTTGGAGGCGGAGGGAGTGGCGGAGGGTGAGGCGGTTGCGGAGGGGGTCTCCCTTTTGTGGGTAATGTAGTAGCTTGGAGTTTAGCCTGCCGTTGCTGCATTTCCTTCAGAAATAAGGCTTTTTCTATACGTTCCCTCTCTGCTGCCATAGCTGCTTCTCTCAGTTTGTCTAACTGTCCACGACCTTTTCCTATCAGCCAGCGCAGCATTACAGGTATGGACATGCACCTTTAAAAAAAAATTGGTGCATTAATTTAAGTTTTTAGAAATAATGACATAAACATAAAGCGTATACAAAAAAATAAGAAAAGAAACATGACACACAAAATAAATATGCATGTAAACCATTGACCTGAAATGATGATTTAACACTTTACAATAAAATGCCCACCAAGAGTTCCTATTGGTCAGTTCTCGCTTTAATGCTGTGTCGCAGCTGTGTGTTTGTGCATATCATGCACGCTTTCTTTACTATGTAGTTGGTTTGGTGTTGGTGTCCTAAATTCGTGAATATTTTCGTGAAATCTTTGGAAAAGCGTATTTTTATGGCCATGGCTTCAAAGAAAATAATTAAATTGCCTGACTTGAAAGGTAAAAAGGTTCACATTTGTATAAATATTATTTTTCATTTATTTTATCCTATTTTCATTATTTTATTAGTATTTATTTATTTGATTTATAATGTGTACTGTAAGGATTGAAGAATCCCACTTTATTTTTCTATAGTTTTCCATGATATTTTAAATTTTTAGTGTTGTTTCCGTGTGGCTAGGTACGGATTGGGTATTTTACATGTAAAACTTAGTTCGAGATATGAAAAATCCAAGATATGAAAGCAATCCCGGAACGTATCAATTTCGTATCTCGAGGTACCACTGTACTTGGGGGCATAAGACTTCAGTCGAACCCACTTAACTCGAGCTCGATTAACTCGCACACCCTATTAAGTCGACGTTTTTTATTGGAACTGCCAAATTCTCTCTTTGTCTTAGCATTTTCTCGTCGTTTAATTTGTTTTTTTAAGTCGCCGAAACCTCATAACATGAACACAAAGGGGTCAAATTTGCCACTTAACGTTGGTTATCTCGATCCCCATGACCAATCACCAGCTTTTGAAAATGTTAGCTATGTTTTTTTTATAACCAAGGGAAGGGACCAATTTTCTGCCTCACCAGGGTCTGTTGGTGACGTCACAGCCCACTTGCATTTAGGTCTCAGCGCTGTGTTGCTTCTGGTACTATGGCAATCACCAGCTTTTGTTCTTCTGAGTTATTTTATAACCAACAAGGCCACGCAAAAAGTTTCAGCCCTGCGAGGTGTGCTGGTGACGTCACAGCCCGCTTGCGTTCAGATACTTTTCAGAGCTGTGTCAGAGTGAAATGACTCGCGAATTTTGTGTTTGCAATGTTGGAGAATATAATAAAAGCTTATATCGATAATCGACGTTGGTTTTTATTTTAAATTTGTACATTTCAGCTGTTAGTTGGTGAACATATACCTTTTGTTGTTAGCAAACATGTATGTACATTTTTATAGCATGCCGATAGCTTCATCAAACAAATAACGGTTTACCCACCCCCACTCTAAGTCCATTGTAAGCTGAGGGGATCGTATGGAATAACAAAATGTACAGTGTGCAGACTTGTTGTCATTGGCAACCATTCATCCTTCAACCTCAATTTTACTCTATTACTACTGCTTTGTTCTCAATGTTTCATTCATAAGAAGTGGCCGTGTGCAAAAGCCATTTAACTATTGGTTAGAATTAATTAAAATGTGTCAAAGTTGAAGGTTCAAAAGGAGCTCCTAATTTATTTGTGTATGTTTTTATAGAGAAGAGTTCGCTTTGTCATGAATCATATATAGGTCATGATAGTATTGATAGACAAATAACAGCAACGCCGTTGTGTAAAAAAAAACCTCCAAAACATGTGCATGTACATTCTCATTTATTAACGCTAGTGATGGGACTATACCAAAATCATAGGCTGCTTACTGTAAACAAGGCTCCCCAGATTTTAAAATATATAATATAACAGACTACAGACAGTTTACCCACCCCCACTCTCCCACACCATTGTTGTTGGTTAGTCCAATTAGCATCAACTTACCGAAGGAATTCTAAGTCTATTGTAAGCTGAGGGGACGGACCCAAAGAAGATGATTAGGAAGAGAATGGTTCGGGGACAATGAGGATTTGTGTAGGTTACTTATTTGTGTAGCTTGTAAGGAAAGTCACGCAAGTGCCTTCCAAGGCACAGTATCGCTCAATCTGGGAATCACCGCAAGACGGCGCACAGGAGTAGATGAATTTGTTATAGTTATGTACTAATGAAAAAAAACTGCGCTAACGCAACAAAGGGTTATATTTAAACTTAAACGGTCCTTAAAAACGAACGGTCTTAACAAACTTAGGAAAGAGTGAAGAAATAGGCTCCCGATATTCCGATACGATTCTGATTAATCGTCCCATCACTAATTAACGCACAACACGTACATAAAGAAATTTCAAGCGCATGTTAGTATTTTGCCGCCAAATTGGTATTCGTTTTAATTTGATCATTGGTTATCTCGATGCTATTTTTCATACCCCAACGCTGTCGACTTAACAGGTTTTGACTGTATTAGGACTAAAAAATTGTTTTTTCTAGACTTTTAGCACTGTTTTTCAACCAACATTATAAAATGAGCACATGCCTAGAAGACTTTTGGAATAAAGCAAATGGAGTTTCAAACAATATTCATTTAAAAAAAAATTTTAAGTAGTTCTTTTGGAAACCTAAAAATATTTGTTTTTAAAACTTTGCAATTAGGTTTGCTAATTTGAATCAAATAAAATATAAGGATTATAGTAGTACATAGTGTGCCATAAATATAAGTTGTGAGAAGGTCACATTATTATGTTAAAGTTCTAGTGGGCTCTGTTGCTAACGGGTTGGTTTCTTTTCAATGTCAACCTTTATTTTACTTACTACTTTAAGAGTGATAGCTTAGTTTACTTATAAGAATTTAAAGTAAAATATTTCACCTCTGAAAAACCCTTGATAAGGCTTCATCAGAGCAGAGTGTTTGATCAGGGTTAGTGCAAGTAACATGGCACTTGAGGTTGGTAATGTCAGTGATATCAACATCCACTAAAGGAAAAACAAAAAAATCAATGTCAATAAAGTTCTTGACTATTCTTTAAAAATAGAAGGGAAAAAAAAGTCTGAAACCTTAAAGATTTTGAAGAGAAAATTACAACAGTCCATCCAGATAAGAAACACATTAATAATTATAACTTTTTAATACTTTATGCAAATATTGGTTAATTCAATTTTATGTTTAAAAATTATGAATAATATTTTGTTCTGGAATATTATTGCCACAATTCAAATGTTCATAAAAATTTCATCTCATCATTAAATAAATATTTATTTCTTCAAAATTATTTTAACATGATTAAATAAATGCTCTTCTTTGAAAAATGTGCTTAGCTATTAAAAGCTTCTTTCTTCTCCAAACTGTAAATCACCAAATAAACATCACCTGTTATCATGGAGTCATATGCAGGATGTTCAAATACTATTGTTAACTGCTGGAGGGACACAGCAGTCACTTCAAACACAATAGTGTTAGAGGAATCTGGAAAAACAAAAATACAAATTAGTAGTTTCTATGAAAGTGCCATAAACTAATAACCATAATAAAAAAATGTCATGACTTGATAATGGAAAATGTGAAATTTCTTTTCACATGCACAATATAAGTATACATTACACCACACAAGAGAAATTTTAAGCAAAAAATCTGCAACATTACTGCCATTGTTTTACTATTAAAACTAGAAAAAAGAAACCGATTATTTGAGAATATTGGACAAACATTTATCAAAACTTTAATAACTAATATCATATTTCTTTTAATTTTGTTGTAAAAACTTGATGCTCTTGTATTTCTTAACTGAATGACATAAAAAATATTATATAACTACCTTTCCTGGCAGCAGGCCTTATGCAACTTGCTATAACCATGTTAAACAACAACTGCTGTCGCAAGAGGTTCAGGATCTGTGGCACATGAGTTGGATGAGTAAATGGAATGCGAGATATCATAATTCCCTGCTGATCTTGAGAACCTCCATTTAGACCATCAAGAAAATAGATATGTTGCTGATCTGGCAGAGACTATGATGAGAAAAAAAATGAAATTATAACATATGAAGCTCTGGTTGAAAAAATGTTCATATTTGTTATCTTATAAGCAGAATATAAACATAATATATATATATATCTTTAAATTAAAGATAAAGGACATACTTATGACAAAGAAACAGAGATTAAAAAATTTATACTGTTTAAATAAACGTATATACCACATAAAGTTTCTGAGAGTCTTTAATTTTTCCTTCTGAAAATGACTCTAAGATGAGCGTACGCAGACTCCTACATTCTGCATTGTTATGGATTTCTAGACCTACAATGACAAAATAAACTCTATTCATTAAGATGGTTTTAAGTGTATCCCAGCTAACTAAAAAAAATTATTTAAAATATATTCTTAAAAATTTACTCCAAAAAAATACCAATGGTTTTGTTATAAATTTATACATTAACCACAATCCACTAGCAAAACATGAAATTATACAAACCCACAATTAAAAATAAATATAAGGGATTCGTAATATATTAAACATTTTTTCCTTTTGAATATAAAATTATATAAACTAACAGCATTAAATCAAACACACTGGTAATTATTTCCAATATTTAAAATTTCTTTTACAGCAATAACAAAATCTCTTTTGTTGCATATTTTTTAAGTAGTAAAAAACTAACAAATTTGATGTATATAGACATATTTACTTGTAAGCGATGTAATTTTTTGCAGCAACTGAGTTGATATGGGGATGCTCTGAGGTAGAACAAGGACAAAATTGGCAGGAAGCATCATACTGTTAATTTTGCTAACAGCAGAAAAGGAAGGAAGGCTGGAGAAAAATTAATGTTTGTTATAATCTTGGACCTTTTGTTGCAATGTGGACTTGAAAATTAGCAGAGTGATATAAATATGGATAACGTTTTTAGAAGAAAACAAATTATATTGGTAATTTATGTATGACATTTACAAATTTTAGTTTTCCAAACCTCTTCCCATCTTGTGTTTTACTGACTATCATTAGTGGCATGGTCTGTAGTTTATTTGGTGCAGCTGATTCGGATACGGGCTCTATGCACACAGTCACACTTTGGCCCAAAAAGTTTTCAGTAATAGCTAAAAAAATAAATGATAATAATTAAAAACATTGACCTTCTACTATAAAGATTATAAACTACCTATAAGTCTAGCTTAAATTGTTTTAAAAGATTGTAATATTCACCTTCGAGACTATCAATATTAATCTGATATTTCATAAAGAATGTTATTAAATGTGATCATTTTAAAGCAAAAATTAATTGATCCAAAACGTCATATTAATGTATAGTTTACCTTCAACAGTTAAAGGATGAGCACTTAATGACTTTTTATCCAACAAGTCATAAGGGGACACAAAATAAATTAGTTTCATTGGTTTACCTATAAAAAATGAAATTAAAAAAAACTCAAAATAATTTTATTTTAAATTTGTACTTAATTAAAGCTGCAGGTTTAATGTAAGATGACCACATATTGCATTACAATTTTTAAAACTTATTTGGTGCACTGCAACTCATAGGGGTTTCAAGTATCGATGCCATCATCAATTAAAACCGGATTGTTTAGTTTCTTTTCTCAGCTATTCAACTAAAACTGCTTTTAATGTAATCTAAAATGATTTGGCTTGAACAAAAAAAGTCAGAAATTCTTTTTTTAAAACCTGTTTTCACCACAAAAGAAAGCGTTTTAAGCAGTTGTTTTTATTTTTGTTTTAACCCTTGTTTACAAACATGGATTTCTACCCGGCACATCTGGTGATTGATCTAAGATAATTAGATATACTACACTGATGAACAAGTGAAAGGTTTTGTTTTTTTATGATATTTAGATAATTTTCAAATTCTTGATTAATAATGCATCTAAAGCTAGCAGACTTAGTGAAATTGACATTGAAATTGAAAATGCATCTGCTGATAAACAACTAAGTCCACCTCCCCTCCCCCCTGGCTTGTAGATGAACTGATAATATTTCTACAACAAATAATAAAATAGATAATATAACAGTCTAATTTGAAAGCTGCTAAACTTGACACTAAGTCTAAGTGCAATTTTTCATGGTATTTAAAATATCATAGTATAGCTTTCAGTTCCACTGTAAACAGTTCATTATTTCCATGGGTGACATTGGATAATGAGCTCTGATGATTTATTTGGTGTTTTTTTTTAAATATGGAGTTATTTTTAAGTACTTTAAATATGAATATAGTTTGAAAAAAGACACTTTATTTTGGATTAAAAAATGTATATTTTTGTGACTTTGAATGGGGTTTTGAGAAAAAATGTGCTTATTTTAAAAAAAAATATTTTCACTAAAACAAAATTGTTATTTTATGAAAATCTGAACATGTCTTCTCTTTAAACATCATTCTTTTCCTCTTAATTCAACACCAAACATATACATTTTCTAATAAAAAATAAAATAGTTTTTCACATTTAATGATTGCATGGTAGTGTGTGAAAATGTTCCAAAATGTATAATTCTGTCCAAGGAAAATAATTCTGAAGAAAAAGAGTTGTATTATAGTTTACCAGCTAGTCGAGGCAGCATTATTCCGAGTGGACACTTATGAATATAGTTGGCAACACCGCTGATAGAACTGAAAGAAAATATTAATTTTAAAAAGTTATAATTTGTAAACTTTAAATTTTCTAGACAAAATAATTATTTATTTCTATCTATAAATACTTATATAGTATATACATTATCAGTTCCCTTTCCATCACTAAGAAATATTACCTCTGAAATTGTGAAAGTTGATTTAAATCTTTCTCAAGGGCTTGAAGAGCTAAATATGCTTTTGATTTTAGCTTCCTATAGAGAAAAAGTAAGTATGGCATATTATAATATAGAATTAAAAATAGAAATTCAACATAATTTCTTTTAACTGATCAAAATTATTTTTATATCATAAACAATATTAAGGACACAAGCATATAACACCCACTAGTTATGATAATCTTAGACACCCTTAGACAATGGTACATTTATGAATAAAATTTCTTTTGATGATCACTACTCTCCCCATTACACATAGAAATACAATTTTTTGCAGCATTATGTAACACAAGTTGCTAAAATTATTTAATCCCAAATCGACATACTCATCGCTGGTAACTTGATAAATGCTCTGAAGACCCTGCAAGTGCTCAATGAATTCTGTAAAATCTCCTCTTCTGAATAAAAAAAATAAAATAATTAGAACATATAAAAAACTCTACATAAACCCATTAAAAAAAAATTATATATCATCCTTCTATAATTCAAATATAGACTAAATTAAAGCCCAAAATGGTAATTAAACAACAGATAGTGTAAGAACACTTGTGTCAGAAATAAAACAAATAAATTTCATTATAATTTATAACAAAGATTTTTAAAAAGCAGAGAGCAAAGTAAGTGTAAAAACTACTCACTTTAAAATGTCTTTAAGATCTGGACAATCCTGTTTAATGAATCAAAATGCAACAGATTTAAAATACAACAATAAATATAAAAAGTTAAAAAAATATTTATATGACATATAAAGTAAAATATAGAATATCAAGTTTATCCAAATCTTTCTTATTCACTACAGTGAGTGTGTTAGTTCTTACAGTAAAAACTGATTATGCTTTATGAAATATGTACACTACAATTATTCACAAGACTGGTCAATCTTTAAGCAAAAACATCATAAATTTAGATTATATAGAGTAATAATCTTATCCCCACCAAAAATTAACTCAGTAAACAGACATTTAAAAAAATATATAACTCCCTTTTAAACAACAATAAATGAAAGCCAAGATTTAGCTTCAACTTACAACTATATCCCCTTGATTTGCTAGTTTGACACTGGTTATGGTATTTCCATCCAACAAAACATCCACATGAAATGCATCAGAGCTCAGTGAGACTTTCTGGTCCTGAATTAGTGTGCTTAGGCCTAACTGACGCCCTATCAAATCTAATCTTTCTTTTAAAGTTTGTTGCGATACCACTGCAATTACATGTCAAGAAAAAAAATGAATTGTTTTTTAACAATTAATATAAATGATAATTTTAGACTATAATTTGTAAACTCATAAACTACAGCTATCCATCCACAAAGACATGACATTCATTTTTAACTTTAATCTTATAATTTTTGGATTGGACGATGCATTTATTAAAGAGTTTATCTGTAGGCTATTACATCAGTCATTTTTAATGATTTGACATGCATTCAAACTCAAATGCACGCCGCCAGTTAACCACATTCAACTTTTCATGGAAAAAGGATATACAAACCTTTCATGGCTCTCTGTATGGTGTCTAAACATGTTTGGACACTAGAAGTCTCATTTGCATCCGCCTGCATTCTACGCTCCTGTGAAAATAAGATAACAGTTTTGTACCTTTTTAAAAATATGCATACAGTTACAATATTTGATTTGTTAAGAAACAAAAATAAAGCTATAATCATTACTTTGACTTTAATCTATTAAAATTAATTACTTAAAATTATACTTACTGCTACAGAACTGCGTACAGATTTAATGCTATCAGTCCATGAGCGATTTTGAGAATTTTTATGTCTGAGTCTATCTATCAGTGACCCTTGTGTTCTTTTTGCAACACGGCCTAAACAAGTATTGAACAATAATCAAATCTAAATATGTTTGAGGGATATTTTTAAATATATAATTATAAAACTGTTAAACTTAAGTACTATGTTAAATGTCAGTGTGCCTCATAAAAATCACAACAGCTTAAAACAATATGCAGCTAAATATTTTAAGTCTAGTTTTTAAAAAATGTATAAAAATAAATATAAATATATTCCTACACATCTTTGCTTATATAAGTTAATATTATACAGCATGATTAAGATAGTTGGATTACTAAAAAAATGAATGAGAAACAGTTTGTGTAAATAAAATAGTAAAAACAGTAGAGGCAAGATCTAATTACTAAAGACTAAACAATGCATCATCGGTACAACAGAAATAAATATAAATAATGCATATTGAAGAAACTGAAAGTAAAAAAGTGTCAACATGTTCTTTACAAAAACAAAGATTATTTCTTTCTGGTAATTTAAAAAATATACCGAGATAAACTGTAAATTGATATATATCACAACTAAATAGCTTTCTTTCATAAGTCTTAAACAAAAGTGCAATTTAATATGCAACATAGGTCATAATAAATCATTGAGTAGGAATCTGGAAAAGCATAAATTTAAAAAAATATAAATCAAATAAAATAAATCTCTTCACCCAAAGTAGACTCCATCAACAACATAGTTTCAGTTATTTTTAGCTAATAAATTTGAGTATGCCATTTTGGTATGGAACCAAAAATATAAATTTTTGGATTATTGATATGGTTATGATATATTACCTCATGGTTTAAACTTTGACTAAAATCACATAGATCAATATTATATAAGCCAACCTGGTGGTTTCATCTGGAATCCTATTGCTACTATAAGCACAAAACGGTAGCAATGCTAGAATTTAAATGTTATTTTTGATGTAAAATTTTGAGTTAAGTAGGTATCACAAATAATTAGGGATGTAAGATAAGACAAAGTATTTTAAATTGAGGAAGAAAAATTGAGATATATAGCTGGATGGAGTTTAGACTTTCAAACTGAAGTACAGAATGTAGACAAACAGCTTGTGAAATTCGACTTCCACTTCCATGCTGCATTTTTATATGGACACCTGAATATTGTTGTTTGGCATAATAATGAGTGAAAAATAACTAAGATCTAGCTTGTGCTTTTGTTAGTCTCAGAAAACAGGAGCAGTTCTGTACTGACCGATGTCAAATACATTTGTAATAAATAAGTCAGAACTAGAGTACCCTTTATTAAGACCCATCCAGTGAATGAAAGCCCATTAAGTAAGACTGAATCTTACAGAAGTGTTTCAAGTGCTTAATTATTGTGAACAATATTATGTGTACTTTTTAGGTAGACTAAACTAAACCTAAAGTCCTAATTATTTATCTTAATTTGTTTTCTTTAGTTTGCTACTGCTAAAAAGGCACCCAGGCTGGAACAAAATTTCCTTTTGCTTGTCTTGTCAAGTCAATCCTAGTTAGTGATTATATCTTTTCCAAATATATCCTTCAAATGGCTGGGCTGAACACAGTTCCTCATAAATTTACCCAACTATCTTTGTCTATTTTATTTTCAACACTTACAGTGGCCTCAATGGAAGGAGGGGAAAAGGGGGGGGGTCTGCTAATTATTTTTAGTTTTAAAAAAATTAAAAAACTATGAATCTAATTGAATGCTAGGTGGGGCAAGATATAGATATAGGGATAGCTCATGGAAACATTACTATTACAATGTAATTTCAATGTTTACAATACTAATACTTGTCAATTGCCTAAGTAAATCAATAGTCAATAGTGATAACTGACATATCCATACTTCCTATAATATACATAGGATGTTTATATGGTAATGTATAATTAATGAAATAACATAAAATCTAGGCCTAAATCTAATATGCTGACAAATAATACTAATAATAATAAGTCATAAGAAAACAACAACAAAATCTTTCTGAAGTCCAAAGCCATATTCTATAGGCAAAGGGCCATAATTATTTCAATACTTAAACTCAATGGAGTCATATTTTTTATATAAAGGCATTAACTTTCTGTTTAGTTAAATTACAAATAGTATAAACAAAATAGCTGATGAAAAGGTACATTCTAAGCATAATAATTACCGTGCGATAACTGGTGGTCCAAATAAACAGAGGGTATCCCAGTTTCCGCTGCCATCTTTGATTGTGCACTCAACAATCCTCAGCGGCCTCTGGTAGTGGCTTGTTTCATTAGTAAATTAACGAGTGCAAGGCTAGGTAAGGGCATAGTCATTGTAGCGTTTTGAACAATATTAAAATAAAGGCTAAGTATTTACCACACAAAATTGTAAAATCTCCATTTTTCGATGAAAACATTCCAAGTTATGCGTACATTTGCATCCCAAGCATTGTAAACGCACTTCCCCAGCCGGGGTCACTACGCAGGGTCACAATGACGTCATCAATCCCATCACACCTTGAAAGTTATCGCCATATCCAGTTTGGGAAAAAAGTTTATCTTCAAATGAGTGGAGTTTGACAGTATTCTTTTAACTTATTATTGTGAGTTCGATATCGATATCACTATTAAACTTCTGAATACTTTCTGCTTATTGATATGATTTGTTCCCCTCCTAATTCATTCAAATTAAGCTAGAAAACAAATATTTTTAATGTATTGGCCGGTGTAAACTTATCAAAATGTCTTTGCGGAAATGTCCATTCAAACCTTTGCTTTATTCAGGGCGGACCTGGCCTTGTTGCCATTTAATTTATATTGTGATTGAATGACCTCTCGTTAAACCACTGCCCAACAATTTTTAATATATACTATGGGTAAGCCTTCTTGTGATTATATGTCTACTTATAGTTTTTGTAAAGAGTAAGATATGTTAAGTTCAATATTTATTGTAATTGTATGCTGCAGAAAATCAGTTGACTCAGACACCAATTCAATTATTCAATTGCTTAGTAAACTTAGTTGGCATTAGGCTAAATTAGTTTAATTGGTATTACATAATGAAAACGATATTCAGTATAGTTTAATTTAATCATTCTTTAGTAAACACACACCATAGGCGACATAAAACGGCAAATATTTACTTAATTTACTTTATTACCTTTAAGTTTAGGCCGGCACTACGTACACCGCGGCGGTGTACCTAGCTATAGGCCTGCGTACACCGCGGCGGTGAACCTAGCCAAAGCATTGTGTCAGGGCTAGGTACACCGCGGTTAAAAATAGATATATAAAAGTTAATAGAAAATGATACCTTACCCATAATTAAGCATAGATGTGAATAAATTACGCATTAAAGCTAAAAGTTGTAAACTAGTCTATTTAAAATATCTAATACAATAGATAAAATATATATTGTTACATTATATTTATATGTATTTTATTATAGTTTTTGGTGGTGGGGGGTAATCAAATGTTGACGTAATTTTTTTTTATCGGTGTCTATGACTATTACTATGGAAGTTTGACAAGTTGTTGACAAGGGGGAGGGGGGGGGTAAAAATCGCCAATAATTTGTTGAGATAATTAATGGACAGCCTTAGCGCTTTCAACACTGCCACCACTCTGGTATTGCTTGCAAATACTCAAATTTCAAAACTATTTAGATTTAAAAGGGGATTATAAAATTTCCATTCAACGCAAAATTTATTGTTCTACAAAATGATACTCTCCTTCTACTATCTTCGACTCTTCATTATCCCCCTCCCCCTATCTTTCTTCATTCAATGGCAACGAGGAATTCTCTTTCAGGCTGTGGAAACTGATATTATTATCAACAAGTATAATTTTAACAAATACATTTTAAAGTTAAAATTAAATACTAGTCTACCTGTACAAATTATAACCTGTTCGTGTAGGCTATCTCATTTGTCAGTCCCGTGAAAAAACTGTCTTAAAATAACGTCACGCGATTTTTGACGATTTTTCACCCCCTCATCACACGTCGTCATACAAACTTTGCCCCCCCCCCACTTTTTTAAATATGACGTCACAGAGCTGTTTCAAAAATCAACAAACAAACAAACACACAAAAAAAACGTATTTTCTATTTGTAAATGGAAACAAATTAAAATCACTTTCTTCGCCCCTTACTTATAAGTATAAGGTTAACATTTGAATATTATGTAATTATTAATATCTTTGAATGAATACACATTTTAAAAATAAAAAATTGAAATTAATTTGTCTTTTCTTTTGGTGTGTGTGTGTGGGTGGGGGGTATTTACCTATACTATACTATTATAATGGGGGAGGGGTCGGGTGGAAAACAACGTGTTCTCTACTTTTTTTTTAGAGTTAGCTAGTCAATGAGACAAACAGATACTCTAATACTAATACAATCCTTTTGTTAAACATAGGGGTCATACTCATAGCGATGGTGATAGAAACACCTTTCCGTAGCAGTATGAAAGATCAAACTCATAACGATTTTCGTTCCCGTCTCGCTCGAAGTTGGGTATGGAATGGGTCGCCTAAACTAAACTATCTACGAAATCCAACATACAATCAATTTTTTAAATTTAAAACTCTAACAAAAATGAAATACTTAACATCAATCCATTAAATATTAAAGCATGCATAGGCGTAAGACTGTGTAGAAATAGAAGTAGAGTCTGTAACTGTAACACAAAAGATAAGACAGGCCTGGAGGGGAGGGGGTGAATGCTTAATTGATACTTGGATTTTCACGTAGTATAAAACATTTTTTTGCGAGCACCCTCATTGTGGTTTTAAAATAAAAATAATAATAATTTTTAAAAAATATTCCATCACCGAGATTCGAACCCGACACCGAGATTCGAACCCGACACCACAAACGTAACTGCTAATTCACTGCGCTTTACAATTCGTCTGGAAATGCTCATGAAATATGTTCGTTTTTAAAAGTTATAACTAATTATACTGGAATGGTCCCAAAATGTTTTTTTTAAACATTCAGTAATCATTAAAAATTGCATAAATACATTGATTATTTCAGGTCTACTGTTTATTAGCATAGGGATTACACACTTTTAGCCTAAATATAGTGAAATCGTCTCAATTTTTAGCCGCGGTGTACCTAGGCCAAAACCAATGGTTTAGCTAGGTACACCGCGGCGGTGTAAGCAGGCCAAGGACGATGGTTTAGCTGTGTGCACCGCCGCGGTGTCCGTAGACACTTCGTTAAGTTTAACTTTAAGGTATGTTCATGTCATAATTTAAATTTGTTATTGAACTTGTTATTGTTGCAGAAAATTTAAATGTAGTCCAATGCCAATAGTAATAGTAATAGGCTTAATTAATGTATCATTTTAAAGGGCTTGCAAAGACATTTTAAAAATAACTTGTTTTGTCTTTCTATCTTTTATTTTTATAGCAGTGGCGTTATAATTTTTGTTGTTGATTTTTTGCCTCTTATATACTTACTAGCGTATCACCCGTCAAAAGTGACGGAAATTTTCAGCTGAAATCTATTTATTTTGAAAAAATGCACTCGGCGCCGACCTTTTTTAAAAGCCCAACTAACTTGTCCTTGTTTGATAAATACGAAATATTAAACTTTCTTAAATGTACACAAAGTATTTTATAATAGGGGTTGTAGGGCGCCTACGGCGCCCCCTTTGTTTTGTTATTTTATAATTAACCATTATCAAATCCTCTTTTTACATTGTTCCCTTTTCCAAAATTAAAATATCAGCGAAAACAATGAGTCATATAATATTTTTTTACAGCATATCTTTAATTTGCACACCTTTTGATGCATTGGTGCAGTAATTTGGTTTTCCCTGCTTTCTAAAATTAGTAGCGTCAGGACTGACTGACAGACACTACTTGCGTGACAATTGCAAATTATATTGTTTAATTTTAATATTTATATAACCTATATAATTTATTCCAAAACTTGTGACCCAAATTTCAAAATTCTGTACTCTTTCCCTCACAACTTTTTTAATTTTAGAGATATGGCTAACAACTTTTCAGGAGACATTCACAATCCAATATACAAAAACAATGAATAAGAAAGGTTTAAAGTAAATCAAGGTCAAGATTTTGAATTTTTTAAATAAATATTTAAAGTAGGCAAGTTAACAAAAATCATGTTGAAAAATTATAACAAAAATACAAATCAGTTCAAACATTTGCATGCCTATTGTATTTTAATTGAATATATGGTACAATTAAATCAATAACTATATTTAAATGTTTGAAGGGTATTTGACTTTAAAAATTTTAATGCAAATTACTAAACATCATTTGTTAAGATATATCACATCCACGAGGTCTGATTACTAAAATATGAAATTAAAATTAAATTCAACAAGTATTTGTATATTTCAGTGTCTCATTTAAAGATAATAATTACATTTTTACTGTAATTTTTCTGAGTAAATATCAAGTATTCAAATGTCTCAATATGTAATTCATGAGCTTTGTCATTGTCTTCGTCATCTATTTGGCAGTTGAAGAAATTCTGCATTCTGCAGTTGATTTTGAATATTATTATCTCTTATAATTTATCTATAATTTACTTTGTTATCTTATTTAATTTTAATTATTGAGATTTATTTCTTTTGATTGATTTTGTAAAAATATTTTTTTCAATTGTCAATGTCTACATCTTTATAAAAAGATGATGGTAAGTGAGACTTTTTAAAAATTTATTATTATAATAATTATATTACCACCCTACACTTACACAAACCAGTATATCTGAAAAATAAAGGATTTTAACACATTTATCATAATTTATTATTAATTATAAGGTAAGTACATTTTATCTATTTGGACTTAGTATTAGACAAACATTCAAATTAAATTGATAGTATTTGATTTGATAGTAATACTATAATATAATTACAGTATGTACTCGTTCGCAAGCCGACCTATTTTGGACAAAATCTATGGGGGAAAGTTGGGGGGGTCAGCTTACAAGCGGGTAATTAACGTATTTCTGCATGAATATTGAATATCAATGTTGTTATTGTAGATCATCAAGGTCCTTTTCTACATTCTACAAGATTCGACTGCTCTACCAGAAGCTATAATATATTATTAAACATCTGCACTTACCTTATTTAATAATTTTATTTATTTTTGTGAACGTTTTAATAAATTGTTTTACAAATTTTGTTTTCAACAACGAATTTTAATATACGCGCTTTCGTCGCTGTTTACCAAAGAATTTTTTTCTTTCTAAATACAGTACTGGTATCGCTTGCCTAACAAAGAGCACAAAGACAAAGATAGGCAGTACTAATTAAACAATCATAATGACCGATTTAGTTGTAGTTAAAAAAAATGTGTACCATTTTGTTTAAGCTGACCTATTATTTTTGGGGGGTCGGCTTGCGAGCGGGTTATACACTTTTAATACTTTTCTCTTCCAAAAGTGTTTGGCTTATGAACAAACGGGCTATAGAACGAGTTTATACTGTATATAATAATAATAACTATAATTAATAATATGTAATTAATTATTACTAAATTACTAGTCCATAGCCAAGTAAAATTTAAGCAAAATGTAACAAACAAACAAAAATTACTGAATTACTGGCATCTTCCTATAATTTATTTAGGTCTGTCCTAAAATTAAATAAAAAAAATTATTAAATTAATAAGACTAGCGATTACTAACAACCCCTTAATATTTTCTTTATAAGGTGAGTTGACTCGATGACGATTAGCATTTTCTAAGTTTTAGACTTAACTCATCACACTTTGAAATATTTTAACTTTTCAAGCAGCTTTTGTTTTCAACAAAATAAATTGATTTGGATTATAAAATGAATTAAGAACAACCTTAAGTTAAAAGCTATAAAGTTGAGCCCAAAAGAAAGTTATATTATGCTTTTTATGGACACACCAACCAATGAGGGTAAAATCCCTCACAGCTTGAAAACACAACTAGCGTAAAAATGATACCAACAAAATGTACCCGCTTCGTCACTGATGACAAATTACACAAATATTCAAAACTTGTGATGTTAAATGCAAAAAGCCATCGTCATTTTACGCCCATACAGAAAAACTGAAACAGTATTTGCAATTTTTTTCTACATGCGCAGAACGATGCGCGAACAACTATCGAAGTATCTACAGTTGCAGTTTCAGCCAGATAACTAATATTAATAGTTTATTAGTAATAGTAAATAGTATCTTGGTGCATAGGGCATAGTGTACCAAATTTTATTTTTATTTATTTAATATACAGTTGGGTCCAGTAAAGGTGCGGTTCAGTAACTCGCGAGTTCGCTTACCTCGCGGTAGTACCATGGCTACCAAATTTACTGCATTATTGGTGTAATAATTTCCTGTGATTTCATTTAACAAGGAAGTATCATTTTAACTCATTTCAACTTAGTTTTTCTTTCATTTTTGACAAATATTTTGTTTACACATAATTTCTTTATAATTACCTTTATAAATTTTGCAGGTAAACAATGTTAAAAAAAAAGTTATAGAGCTAAATCTCTTAATAGATAATTTTAAATACAGGTAATAATCTGTTTAAATAAAATTCAACATAAATATGCATATTTTGTAATATACTTGATAATGAAGTGATAGAAGCTTATTTTTACTTAATGTTAATAAATAATACCTTTGTAATATCGCCCATTTACACAAAGCCCTGTAACTAGCTTTTCACTTAAGTCACGATTGGATAAAATTGGACCACGAACAGAATTTGACTGTATTATGTATATAACATTAATTTTTAACTTAAATTTCTGTGTACTGGTGTTTAGTGTGTATAATCTATACTAATTACATTACAGTATTTAATTACTGGTGATTTTAAGTTTTATTATTCACTTATTTCGGGCGTATCTAAAATATTTTGTTAGATCTCCGTTATTTCTTGACATTTTATAATAGGATTATTTTTGTAAGGTTGATAAGACAGCTTGTTTTTTTAAGGGTAGGTTAACAATTTTAAAAAAGACCAAAGTTCAAGGTATTTTTGCTAATGAAACTGGATGTTTGAAGAATAAAATAATAAATATTCACTTGTACTGGTAATAATAATTATTTTTATTATTTAGTAGACAAAACGAATAGGTACAAATGTGTTTTGAATCAATTCTTCAAACTGTAAACTTGTTAATGCTTTTGGTTAATTATACACGCGAAAATTGATAAAATAAAGCACATTTAATTTTGATCTACATTGAATTAAAGCTCTTATTTGGTCCTTATCTCCACTTCTGCATGGTCTGTCTTTACTTTAGGGGCCATTCATATATTACGTACTCAAGGAGTGGGGTCTTAAATTTACGACATTTTGCGTATGGATGCGTACGGGGGAGGGGGTCTCGACTGAATGTGTACGTACGCACAACAAATTTAATTTGCATAATACTAAGCCTCGTAAGGTTAACCGCCTAGGCTGCAAACGGCATTCGAGACCGACCGAGTCAAGACTGATATGCAATAATGTTTTATAATTTAATGCAAACAAAAATTCTGAACTTTTAATTACTTGTAAGTAATTAACATTTGATTCAGACCAAACGTTCACACATTTGCTAAAATATATCAATCTGAGTTATATTTCCATTTCTTGAAATAAATAGAAGTTTCTCTTTCGCCTTAGCCATTATAATACACAACAGGACAGCAATTTCACTGCTTGTATTGTTCTATTTTATCAGTTTTGCTATGCAATGTTCAAGACAATAAAATTTGACTGTTCTATTGTATTTCTTCAATAATTTCGACATGAAAAACACGATATTACAAAAAAACTATAATAGGGCCATCAATGAATGACGTCACACGATTTTAACCAATTTTTACCCCACTCCCTTATCACATTTTGTTACAAAAGCTTAGACCCCCACCCCTCCAATATGACATCACAAAGGGGCTGTCCATAAATGACGTCACGCACCTAGAGGGGGGTAGACCATTCGTGAGGAAAGGGTGGGGGGTGTTTAAGAAATGTGACGTCACATCAAAACACGTAACTTTAAATAAAAGTTGCACTTAAATATTTCATTGTTTAAATCTTTTTAATGACGTTTACATGGGCTTCACGCGTGTTACGTTATTAGAGTGCAGCATAACACTAAATACATACTTAAACTTAAATGACAAAAAAGTGATTTGAAACATGCTAATTTTCAACTTAAAAATGGCTTTTATTGGAGGGGGGGGAGGCATTTCTGTGAGGTCATATTGGAGGGGGGGTCTAAAAAAAATTTGTGTGTAGACGTGACGAGAGGGGTGGGGGTGAAAATTGGCTAAAATCGTGTGACGTCTTTTATGGACACCCCCAAAGCTGTATTTTCTAATTGAAAATTAACATGCTTCAAATCACCCCCCCCCCTTTTTTTTTAGGCACGTGGCGTCATTTATAGGCGGCTTCAAAGAGTAAAAGCAATTACTTTTGACTCTGGCTTAAAATTAATTTTTCAATATGGGGGGGGTAAGTGAATTTGTATGTACGCAAAGAGGAGTGGGTCCAGAAAATGTAAGGGATGCAACAGGGGTAGGGGGGTACGAAAATACTAATTTTGTGCGTACGTAATATATGGATGGCCCCTAAAGCATTTTAAGTAATTTTGATATTTATCTCTTTAAAAAAATTATAAAATACATTAATAATTAGACTTTCATTTACATGGTCTGATTTTAAAAATAACATATTTGACTTTCAGGTACCTGTTTCCAAAATACCATAATGTCAAAAACCAAAGCACAGCAACCCGCTGTTATACACAAAGTAATCATGGTGGGTAGTGGTGGTGTAGGAAAATCTGCCCTAACCTTACAGTTTATGTATGATGAGGTAAGTTCAAGAATATTTTTTGTACAATTTCATCACAGACATAGAAAAAAAAATTTCAATGTTGAAAGTGAATCTAAAAAAGAGTCTTAGCATTATTATGCTTGTGATAGAGTAGAATACTTATAAACAATGAAATATTATACAAATTAGCAATGCCTAGGTTAATAACATCAAGATTCCTGTATGTTTTTTTTAAAAAAAAATGTTGTGTACAGCATACTGCTATTTAGTAAATTACTTAAATACATTTAGTTTTTGTTCTTTCCGAATTGTGCTAGCAAGAATTTTATAAACAGACTTTAAAAACAGGAAATAAATATTATTTTAAAAATATGTGTTAGCTAAATACATTTCAATTTTCCCAGTTTGTTGAAGACTATGAACCAACTAAAGCTGATTCCTATAGGAAAAAAGTTGTCCTAGATGGTGAAGAGGTCCAGATAGATATTTTGGACACAGCAGGTCAAGAAGACTATGCTGCCATTCGTGATAACTATTTTAGGAGTGGAGAGGGTTTTCTTTGTGTATTTTCTATTAGAGAACAAGAATCTTTTCAGGCAACTCAGGATTTCAGGTAATATTTTATCATTCTATTGCAACCCATGATGAATCATTATGTTTTTTTCTTCTGTAAGTTAATTCGACTCAGCTACCTTTATGAATGTCCGCTGGGAATATTTTGAGTTTAAATAAACGCACATTCAATTTAGTCAGCTGAAACTTGGCACACACTCCTCTTTAATAAAAATATATTTTTAAAAGTGTTAAATGCTCTAAGATATTGAGTGATTAAATTAAGTTTATTAAAGTTTTGGCTGTAAATATTTTTGAAAAGAAATTTAGAATGGCAGCTAGTATCTCACTCCCACCCACAACCATTGTTTTCACATTTTGGGTCAAGTGAGTCACATGGCTCCTCCCCACCTCTAGTCAATAACAAATTGATATTTAAAAAACATGTCCTTCCTATTGTAGCAATAATTTCATTTTCACAATATTAATATAAAATAATTATATTATTTTTATTATAATTATTTTTTAAATTATTTTTTTGATAAACAAAAGGAAATGTGCTACATTAATATTAGTAAATCAAACCAAAGAAATTTCAGTTTAAAGGGTTATTCTATTCATAAGACTATTTTAATTTATTAAATTAAAACTTTCAAATAAGTTTGTTTACGGTTAACTGGCCTGTTTAATCAGGACTGGTTAACCATAACTTCATTTAGTCGGTATTAGCTTATTACCCGGAGTTAATTTTTTGTTGTGTTATAGCAGAATACCAGAGCCAATACGGAAGCGACCGTGACATCAAAGTGTTTTCTTAATATTCCGGTCTATAAATAATATAAAAATACATGTCATCACTGTTAGTGGAGTTCAGCTAGTGAACAATTTTTAATAATTTTTTTATTCGCTTTGTTGCCGAAGCATAGTACCAGAAGTAACACAGCGCGGCGCTGTCAAAATGTGAATAACGGTCAAGGCCACGAGTGTTACTATTTATATTACAAGAGGTCAAATTCGATTTCGGTTTTATATCAACAGTTTCCAGCTAAGTACATGCACGTCCAAGGCATTAGACTTAAAATTACCACATTGATATGAAATTTTAAGTTTAAATAAAATTTGTGTGCATTGGAAAAGGAGCACAGTGCATGAGAGCTGAACGCAAGCGGGCCGTGACCTCAAGTTACCTTTGATGTCACCATCGGACGTCGCGAGGCGAGGCCTCAAGATACTTTTGATGTCACCATCGGACGTCGCGAGGCAAAAATTTGATGCATTCTCTTATTGGTTATAAAAAAATTAAGGCAAAATACGGACCGGACAATAAACCTGGCTTTTTTTAACGGTTAACCTGTCCGCAAAAACAAACTGACTTGACAACATTGGATAATAAGCCACTTCAATACTTTTATTACATAAAAATTGAATATCATTACAGTTTACTTCTTTGTTTGAGCGAATATATATATTTTTTTAATTTGCTGTTTTGGCGGCATGTCTGAACTCTAGCGTCTGTACATCACGGGCGCTTTGATGTCAAATCAGACGACGCTAGGCGAAGATTTGATCCATTCTCTTGTTGGTTCACAAAACATAGTAAAAATAATGACCAACAGTTAACCGGCCTTTTTTTTTAACGATTAACCGGTCCTCAAAAACAAACGGTCTTAACAACCTTACTTTCAAAGAATACGTCTGATTCTAGCCACTAAAGCAAATGTTAGCATCTAAATTTGCAGAAACTGTTATCATTCTCTGCAATGAATGTGGTTAGAAAATAAACAAATACTTTGACATTTTTAACGCAATTTCCCTTGGAAATTGTGTTTATATATTTGAAATGTCTGTGCACTGTTTGAGCTTGCACATGCAACTCCTCCTGTACCATACCAGAGGGTTCGGGTCTTTTGCAAATATGCTAAGGAGGTCCCAAGGATGTGCAACGTTTAAAAAAATACCGAAAAGGTTTACCAGATTTCCTGGAAAATGAAAAAACCAGAAAAAATATCTGTATTTTGTCAATTTCTCGCCAATCATAACATCTATCGGGTTGAAACATGCGCCAAACAATAGCTAATAATATTTAGAACAATGTTGGAGTAGGAATTTTTTTTAAAATCTCTTTTTGTTCATTCCCCCATAATTTTAGCAGCAATTTTTAGAAAGCAATTGATTTGTTTAGTTTCAGAATTATTGATTTGAAATGACTTTTAATGTCATCTAGAATGTTATTTAATGGGGTTTTTCCGCTTTGTGAATGCTAATGTTAGACTGTTGTGTGGTGGCAATTATATTGACACATTCTTGATGTGATGTAGCGGTGAGGGGATATGACATCATATTATTGTGTTTAGTTTCAGAATTACTTATTTGAATAGACTTTTAATGTAATCTACAGACCTGCATTTCTGCCGACAATAGTCGGAATAGCGACAAGGACGGGAATTTTTTTTTAAATATAAATAATCTGCGAAAAATATATTAACAAATGTAATACTTTTTTTTTCACAAATAACCTACTTAACAACCCATAAAAGCGCCAGAATAATCTCCGTGATGATTTAATGTGACTCGTCTGCCGACAATCAGTGTCGGAAATTTATCTTGGCCCTAGACTTCGATAGCTGCCGACGTCGGCTTGCCGACAATGATTGTCGGCATTAATAAAATAATGCGAATACGAAAGTGACGAACTGGCACATATTCGTTTCAAGATGGATGCCTTTACGGTTATCAATCGTAAATAGTAAATCAGATCTTAAAGCGATCGAAAATGGATTAAGGAATAAGTTTTGATGGGACTGGCTCGAAGAAAAAGACAGTAATGGCGGTTATCTATCAGAATATGTGCGAAAATTAAATAAACCCGTTGTAGTTGTTTGTGTTTACTGTGATTGTAGACTTGATTATAGCAAGAAAGTAGGCTAGAAAGCCAAATCCTTCATAAATGCACAGTCTGTGGCCGTATGGGATATGGAAGTTTTCTTTTTACTACTTCACATTAACTTTTTTTTGCATCTTTTAAATAATGATGCAGGATGGTGTCATTCCATGGTTCAACTAAATATACATTATTATTTTTCAGAATATAGCCATATGACTTAGATCAGTCATTTTCATTTTTTCCCTTTATTACTTTATTTCTCTTTGTTTGATGTTAACAATCTACATTATATTGAAGCATGATGTCATTTATGATATAAATTAATCAGCATTTTCTCTTCAGGATAGCTCTAAACTGGGTGTTTTAACATTAATTCAAAAAAAAATTCCGCATGCCCCCTGACCCCCGCTAGTAGTTGTCATGTCCATCAAAGAAAAAAGTTCAGACAATCTGGTTAAGGCTTACATTCAGGTCTGAATCTAAGAATGATTTCCCTTGAATAAAAAAATAGGAAATTCTTTGTTGAAAATTGCGTTTAAATACTCATTCGAGTTTTTATTACTTGTTTTAAAGACTTCTTTTGTTCTTTGCTTTGGACATTTTCTTCTTAAGTCTGTAATTATACTGGTAAATTTAAATGTCAAATTATTTTCTTGAGACAGTCTAAAGAGATAGCTGCTAATACATTTGTTCATTGATACTCAGTGCATTTTCCTTGAGCATTTAAAGTTTATTGTCAATCAATTGTACCATCTAGAAACCACTGACACTGATAAACCTGATGAGATCCTCATAAAGTTATTGTGTAGATGTCTTCAGCTACATTTTGGCTTGTGAAAATGTGTAATACATATTCAGTGATACTTAAACAGTGACTCGTTCACTACAAATCAGACATTTCGTGTGTATGCATAAAATAATAACAATTTAAAAATTTTTTTGTTAACATCGTTTTGAAACTAATTTTTTTAAAAATATCTATGAAAAATGTATTGCTCTTTCAGCTTTAGTTAATATTGAGGTTTAAATCTCTCATATCCGTGGGACAAAAATACATCACACCAATACCGAAACACTACTTACAAGAGTGTAGATTCAAGTTGAAAAGTAGACTTTTTCTGGCTCACAATATTTTTTTCATAATTTGATTCTATAATATTGTCTCAGACCAATCGTTTTGCTAAAGACCACAGTCCTCCGTTGGAAATTGAAGCTATAACTGATTACTAGATAATTTTTAAAAATTTCAGCTTTTCAACTTCTTGCCAAGAACATTTATTTTTTCTTATCTGTTTGAAGAGCTGTACTCACTTTACCAACAACATGCACCATAGAGTGTAACGTTACCTTGTACACTGGGACAAGTCAAAACTTTGCCTTGTTTGACAATAGCTTTGGCTGACAAATGTCTGTCAGGATTGTGGTAATTTAGTAGACTTTGGAAGGTGTAGAGAAATTAAGTAGAGTTTATGAAGAAAGTGGTTAATTATTTTGGAAATGATAAATGCTTACTCCAAATTATTTTCAAAGATTGAGAGAAAATAATAAGATATATTTCGATTTCTTGAATAGGTAATGTTAAGACGTTAAGAATTAATGTTGCAAATTTTTTTGCATGTTTGTGAAAACTCTTAATTAAATATATCATTAATACACAGGCATTGTGTACAAACACACTCAATACAAGCAAGCACAAACTGAGAGAAATTTCTGTAGGACCCATTATACTGTTTAACACCAATCTAATTTCCCAAATATGCTTGGCAACTTAAATCAATACATCCTAATTGCAATCTTCTTGAGACCAAATTTAAAAAATTTATTTTTAAAGAAATAAAAATAAATTATCGGTAGTTACTTAGTCATAATTGTTGGAAGACCATTACGCCTCTTTTGAAAAGTTTTTTATGAAGCTTGGTTGTTGAAATTTGTTACCTCCATGTTTGCAAGTGTAACATTTTTTCCACCATTAATGTAGATACCTTTCTAAAAAGTGTAAGATGTTATGTTATAAATTTTATGTAATTAAGATGTGTTTGTGAAAAATATTAATTAGAAAAATATTTAAATTTTCCTAATGCTGTCAAGTTTTTTCACAATTATAATTCTAGGGAGCAAATTCTTCGTGTTAAAAATGATGACAACATTCCCTTCTTGCTAGTGGGCAATATGGTAGATTTGGCTGACCAAAGACAAGTCAGCGTGGAAGAAGCGACTAGAAGAGCTCAAGAGTGGAAAGTTAACTACGTTGAAACATCAGCAAAAACTAGGGCCAATGTAGATAAGGTAAAAAAAAAGTTCATTGATACACTTACAATGTTTGTTATTTTTAAAGAGTTAAGATTGCTGATTTTATTTCTACTCATTTCATCACTTACAAATTTTAGTTTTGTTGAACATTAACAAAATATTCAAATACCTCTCAAATGTTGGTATTTAACTCTCAAAGTGCGTTACATTGACTGTTCAATCACAAGTGGTTGGTGGGTAACCGAATTCTAAATATTTTTATATTCCCATTTTTTCATACCAATGTTTCTTGTTTTTTTATTTTTTGTGTGTGGAATTTTTATTTTTTGAATAACATGGTTTTTAAAATTAAGTGTAAGTTTGTAATATATATGTTTAAATTTTGTTAAAAATTAAGTCCGAGCCCCGTTTGTTGTTTGAACCAGAACGCAATTATCCTCCGCCATTTTGATAATCTTGTCATCTTTACTCAGACAAGTCGGCAGCAATTTTTTACATTCGGAAAAGAAATTGCTTATATTCCTAGCAAAAAAGAAGATATATCTGTTGATAAAAATAAAAATTGATCGATATTGAGAATTTATCTATTTACGTCAATGAACAAGTTCACTAGTGAAGGTATGTATTTATCCTTTCTTATAAATTTCTTCCACATCACCAACTTTTTTCATATGAAATTGATTTTACTACATCTATTCATATACAGTCGAACCCACTTAACTTGAACCCGGTTAAATCGCCAACCCTATTAAGTCTACTTTTTTTATTGGAACCGCCAAATTCTCTCTTTGTCTTAGTAGCATTTTGTCATCGGTTAATTCGATTCTTTTAAGTCGCAGAACCCTAATAACACGAGCACAAAAGAGGGCCAACTTTGCCACTTAACGTTGGTTATCTCCATGACCAATCGCCAGCTTTTGAAAATGTTAGCTATGATTTTTATAACCAAGGAAAGGCATCAAATTTCTGCCTCGCCAGGTCTGCTGGTGACGTCACAGCCCGCTTGCGTTCAGCTCTCAGCGCTGTGTTACTAACTTACTTCTGGCACTATACCAATCGCCAGCTTTTGAAAATGTTACTTATCCATGCCACTCACCATCTCACTACCGTATTTTCACGCGCGTCTTATAAAAAAGTTTTACGATTGGTTACGTTTATGCCAGCTAACCAATAAAATTGATCGTTCAATAACAGTTCGCGCACTCTAGTTGATGTTGTCTGAAGGATAACATCCTGTAGCTATTCTTTTTATTTTTTCCATTCTAAAAATGTCTGGAGGTAAGAGTTGCTGTTAGTTGGTGCACATGTACCTTTTGTTGTTAGCAAACATGTATGTACATTTTTATAGCATGCCGATGGCTTCATCAAACAAATAACCGCAACGCTGTTGTGTAAAAAAAAACTCCAAAAACATGCACATGTACATTCTCATTTATTAACGCTAGTGATGGGACGATACCAAAATCATAGGGTGCTAACTGTAAACAAGGCCCTCCAGATTTTAGGATACATAATATAACAGACTACAGACAGTTTACCCACCCCCACTCTCAATCAGCGCACTCGAGACTAGCGTACCGATGGTCACGGGTTCGAATCCATGTGAAGGCAGGGATTTGTTCCCGGTGCCTAGGGCGTCCCTGAGTCCACCCAGCTCTTAGTGGGTACCCCACAACAGTTGGGGTAGTAAAGGCGGCTGGGCATTGTGCTAGCCACACAATCCCCTCGTATGCTGTGGCTATTGAAACTTGTGAACGCTGTTTCACTTGCCCCATAGGCCATTCATGGTCTGAGAGGGAACTTACTTACTACTCTCAATCTCCCACACCATTGTTGTTGGTTAGTCCGATTAGCATCAAGTTACCGAAGGAATTTTGAGTCCATTGTAAGCTGAGGGGACAGACCCAAAGAAGATGGTTTGGAAGAGAATGGTTCGGGGACAATGAGGGGATGTGTAGGTTACACGCTGGTTATTTATTAGTGTAGCTTGTAAGGAAAATCACGCAAGTGCCTTCCAAGGCACAGTATCACTCAATCTGGGAATCACCGCAAAAATACGATGTCACTAGCGGACCCGCCGCGCGCGACGTGGTGGGCAGGAGTAGATGAATTTATGTTATGTACTAGGGAAAAAACTGAGCTAAAGCAACAAAGGGTTATATTTAAACTTAAACGGTCCTTAAAAACGAACAGTCTTAACAACCTTAGGAAAGAGTGAAGAAATAGGGTCCCGATATTCCGATACGATTCTAATTAATCGTCCCATCACTAATTAACGCACATCATGTACATAAAGAAATTTCAAGCGCATGTTAATATTTTGCTGCCATATTGGTTTTCGTTTAACTCGATCATCGGTTATCTCGACGCCATTTTTCATACCCCAAGGCCGTTGACTTAACCGGGTTTGACTGTATAGGGTAGCAATGTGACCTATATAATAGAAGGAAATTCATTTTAGCTAATATATTTGTATACCTTTTTATTTTTTTGTGAAGTATTAAATGTATATTATTTTTAGTTCACAGTCTCTCTAAATGAGGACCTTAGACCACTTAAGTATGTTTCTGACTTCATGCCTAAACCAAAACACCCCAAGCCCATGTGTCAACTTCTTGTCTATTTTGCTAAATCAACCGATACAGATGAGATTGCTTGCAATTTTATGTTGCTATTCGCAGACTTACCACTTGAGATACTTTACAGCCGTACAGCTATACCTATCTAAATTTTGCTACCATGCCACTCAGTAAGTCTACAGTGTTCAGAAACTGATATGATTTGTCATGGAAATGCTAAGAGTCATGGGACTTTTGCAATTTGTTACGAAAGTAAATTATTTTTATTCAATGGGTTATGTGCAAGACTATTCAAGTTTCAGGTTTGAAAATATTGCAATTTTATTTTTTTCAGAAAGAGATAATGAAAGAAATATCAGTGATGTGCATTTTTCAGGATTTTTTTTTGTTCAGAAGAAAGTGGATGAATCTGTATCTTTGTAGACCCAACATTTCAACTGTAGAAAGAATGGTAAAAAATGGAAAGATATTATTTTGCAAATATATTTGGTTGACCACATATAATGGTATAATATTATGTAAAAAGAATAAAAATAATTAATTTTGTAAAAAGTAAGTTAAAAGGTAATACCAATGATATTATAGGACCAAACTATTTATATGAAGTGGACAATTGTAGTCTGTCTAATTAATTTTAACTAAATGCTTTGTAAAATAAATAAGTGGAGAAATCATAAAAAGAAAAAGATACAGAGGATCTAGTAATGTTCAAAAGGTCAAATTGTATAGTTAACTACAATCACAGTTGAACTAAATAGTCGGGTAGGAAGCAAAGATTAGTCACTACGCTCCGGTCCCTAGCACAATACAACTTCTGACTAAAATGTATTCCCTAAATTTGCAGACAATAGTTTCTTCCAGTAAAGTACTCAATTCTAAATAATATTATTATATATTCACTAATCTTTAATAATATGATGCTAAGAAGCAGGGTTCGTTGAAGGGGGCTTCTACATTGTTTTGTTTTCAGGTGCCAAGAAATTGTCTTAATTCATATAATTAATCATTTTAAAAGTTTTTAATCAAGTAAAAAGTGATTTTCATCATAGAATGATTATATGAATATTTTCTGAAATACTGACAATAAAGGCTTAGTATTACAAATATTCCATGTTTAATTTTATAAATTTTGTAACAAAATAACGAATGTCTCAATTTTATGATGATGATTTTTTTTTAATTGTCTAATTTTTTAAAATATGGTGAGAATACTTTGAATTTTTTATATTCTATGTAGAAATGGCTTCTGTTGATGACTATAATAAATATTTTATGTTTTTGACAAGCACTTTTTTTTTCATTCATACTGTTAATCACGTTTGTAATTTTCTTCACAAATTTTTGTTCAAAATAACTCATTCAAATAATTATAGATCAAAATAAATTAAGAAAATAGTGTTCTAGTTCTATATGCTATAAATGGATGCATAATTTGATTGTTAACAGTGATTTATAGCATGATACTATTGTAAGTGTTCAGTGACTACCTAAATCACATGATTAGGGGGGGGGGTGGGAATCAAGAACATTTGAGAGTTAACAGATCTATTGGTTGTGTTTGATAGTTTGTAGTGTATTACCTTAAATTTGGTTTTAGAATGTCCATTATTCGTATGAAGAAAATTAACAGTAACTATAAAATTACTATCCTAAAAAATTGTCTTGTTGCCTTCCACAATAATAATTATGACTATTTTAAAGTCATAATTAATTTATACTAAGGTTGTTAAGACCGCTAGTTTTTGAGGACCGGTTATCCGTTCAAAAAAGACCGGTTAACCGCAAGTCCCTATATGCCTTATGTTTTGAGAACCAACAAGAGAATGTTTTCGCCTCGCGTCTTCTGATGGGGTATCAAAGCTCTTTTTCGCGATGCCCTCAATTCAGCAAAAAAAATTTTTTTATTAAATCCAAAGAATTTTAAGTAAACAGTGATGGTTAATAGGCAATTATTTTTTTTTAGGACTTGTGATTAACCGTTCTAAATAAGAGGACTGGTTAAACCGTTCGTTAAAGTTATCAAGGTATTTTTCCTAAGTTTAAAAATCCCACGCCCTTGTCCGTTGGGATGTCGTGTTTACCTCTCTTGTGTGTGATGCCGGTCAACTCGCGAATTTATTATATAGCTTACGGAGTAAACAGTGATGATAAAATAGAATTTATTTAAATACCATATTATTTTTAATCGTCAACTCTCCAGAATTATTGAATTTTGCGGCGCACACGACGATCCCGCCATCCTTCCTGTTCCAATAGGGTTTGAGCTACGCTCGCCGTACTCCCCTTCCAAAGCATAACAATTACATTTTTTGAAAGAAAATATCAGTTTTGATATTAATGTGGTAAGCTTACGTCAAATGCCATTGATTTGCAGGAAAACTGTCACTAAAAGACCGAACTCGAATTTGAGGACTGATTAATCGCCCGGTATCTTTGCTACATCTATGTACTTCACTAAGCGGCTCGCGCTGATCAATTTTTTGGATGCGGGAAACAGACTATAAACCGGTGACCAGAGAATGCCGATAGGTCACCGGGTCATATGCTTTTACAGCTTTCTTTGTCTTTATAAGAAACAGACTATTAAATAACATAATTTGTAATCTGTCACGCAAGTAGTGTCTGTCAGTCCTGACGCTATGCGAGGTAACTCCCGATAAAAAAATTTTTTAAATGTTGCTTTCGAGATTTAAAAAATGTGTTGCTCACCATAAAATATTGTGACGTGACGTCATTATTTGAGCTTTTATTAATGTGTGAAAAAAACGAAGTAAAAAGAGCAATGTTTTATTTGATGTGATGACTAAGTAACTACCGATAATTTATTTTTATTTCTTTAAAAATAAATTTTTTAAATTTGGTCTCAAGAAGATTGCAATTAGGATGTATTGATTTAAGTTGCCAAGCATATTTGGGAAATTAGATTGTCGTTCGGTTGTCAAGTTTCGATGCGTTTTGAACTACAAAGCCATTATTTATTACTACAAATGAAATTTGTCAACTTATGCTTCAGTTTAGCGTTTGTTTTTCTTTTATACACTTTGAGATTGCATATTTGTATGTTTAAAAAAATAACATATTTAAAAATCGGACTCCTCCCCACAATAGTTTTTTTTATTGTTATTTACATGTAATATTTTAATGCGTCTTAGACTAATTTTGAATAAAAAATCTTTGCTTTTAATATAGAACGGAAAAGGGTGCTGTCTTGACAATAATGAAAACGTTTATTAGATTTCCTAAAACATGTATACATTAAAGTTGATACTTTAATATTTTCTTTTATCCAGTGCTTAACTTTACTTCAAAGGTTTCATGCAAAATAAATAGTTCGTTGTTATTCATATTTGTAAATACATGTAGTTACAATTTTTTATTTACATGTTTTTGATAATATAAAGGTAATAATGTATGGACCAATGGGCGCATAAACTGACAAGTCATAATAGATCTTGAAAAGGTGCTGACTTGACAACAATAAAAACTTTTATGTGAATTACTAACACGTGTATATTAAATTGTAAATATGATTAACAGTTGATAAGTTAATCTTTTCTGTTATCCTGTGACAAACTTTGCTTACTTCGTTTCATGCAAAATAAATAGTTATTAACCTGTGTAAAATTACAGTTTATTTTTTACATGTTTTGATAATGTTGTGGTAATAATGTATGGACAAATGGGCGAATAAACTGACAAGTCATAATCATCGATGAAGCTTAAACGGCTTCAAATCACAGATATGCGTGATGTGGATCACATTACAGTCACATAATTTATTTTTAACGCACTGTGCTGTATTATTGGTGCACTCATGATTGGTGCGCACTATTCAATGCCGCAAGTTAACGTCCGGCTGACTCCTCAGCAATATTTGTTAATACGTTGAACTTCAAACTTCTTTGCCACAGTATCACTTTATGCTGTGTGTAATTCACTATTCATTTACTATTATCATGATTATATCATTATTATTCATGCAAACATATATAATGCGAAGCCTAAGCTTGGAGGTTTTCTCATAACACATATATTCGTATATATAATCAAAATATATACTCTGCTATGTCTGTTCATAACGCTAGATTTTAGAAAGCCTACCGTTAAAAAAAATAACCTTGAAAAATATATTGCAAAAAAAAACAACCAAAAAAACCCCCACTATTTTCAAACGCCCGCATAAAATTGTGCAATATGGAAAAGAGATTTAATTTTTCTCTCTAGGTCTCTACATTTTCTGATTATTTACTATGCGGCTTTCAGGCAAAAGGGACAATTACAAAAACTGAAATATATCCATTTTGAAAACTCTTGACTGTTGTTCACATCAAACGTGGACTGTGTGTTAGCTCTCGTACAGTGCCTCGAGAACTAAGCAAATTTAAAAAAAAACATTCCTTAGCCGTAGGCAAACTAAACGAATAGTGATGACGTGTATATTATTTATATACCGTAATATGGAGAAAGCGATTTGATGTCACAGTCGCTTGCGTTAGTCTCGTGTGCTGCCCTGCATCTTAACCGTAAAGTTGCGGTTAACTGGTTCTGATCTGAGGACCGGTTAACCGTTAACAACCTTAATTTATACCATGATGATACCACACTAAATTAGTGACATTTAACCTGCCAATAAGCCTGCTTATTAATTAAAATTTAAATCAAGTAAATATAGGATATAGGTATTTACTTTCTATATCATCAACTAGATGGGGTTGTTTTCTTTTCATTATATTTCTGACAGGTGTTCTATGATCTATTACGCTTGATTGGCAAATATAAATTGACACCTGCTGGCCGCAAGGCTTTAAGTCAAAATGCTACAAATTTGCCCTCAGAGAGTACTGGGTGCAGTTGTGTACTCATGTAACGATAATGCCTAGAAATTTTTCACAAGCTGGTATAGTAAACAAGGGAATTCCTAAAATAAAACCGAACTTACCTTCGTCATATTACCATATCCTTATGCAGGATTATGAATGTCGCACCACTGTTCCCTTGGCCTATCCTCAACTTGGTGCACATATATACAATATAATTGTTGTCTTATTTAATGAATATATATTTGCTTAAAATGAGTAAGCAGCAATTCAAAACAATACAGCATTAAAATTACTTCAATAATATATATGCCTTTATGGAATGTTTTTTAAACTTAGGTTCAGACCTTTACATTAAGGTAATAAGTTAAATTCCCTTTTATTCAGTAATGATAAAAACAATTTTGTGAATAAATTGTATACTTTTGAATTTAATTTTTTAATTAGTAATTAGGTACTTTATCATAAAACCCATAATGATATTCTAATTTTTCCTACCCTTTCTCTCAATTAAGTCTCACAAAAGCAAAGCTTATATTTTTCTCCCCAGCTTTCTTCTAACTCCCTACCAATTGCCTGTATCCTTCAATTATTTTAGTTCGCTAATTAAAGACAAATATTTTCATTGAATTATTTTAGAAACTTAAATTCCATTATCTTTGACTGAACAAATGGCTATGAAATTTTGACATATTGTATATGTTACGGCCAAAGCCCGAAGTCCGGTCACTTCGCGAAATGGCCGGCCAATTCGCGAAGTGGCCGACGTGTCTGGCCAAAGCCCGAAGTACTTATAACTAACAATTGTAATTAGGGCTTTGGCCGGCCAATTCGCGAAGTGGCTGGGTATCCTTGGCCAAAGCCTGATGTGGTAAAGAATAATGCCCGGTTAGCGGCACATCAATCGCTTCTGGTGTGTTGGCATGTACGGGGTAGGGAAAAGGTGCCACGCTGTGACAATATTATTGCGTTAGTCTTTCCTTTTTCGGAGAAGGTCCAGACATTGTGACTAGTTCTTATTATTGTGCCACACAGATTTCAGACAGGGCCGCCTTAGGAAATTGGAGGCCCTAGGCGAAGTGAATTTGGTGTCCCTAAATGTCATAGAAAAATAAAGAAATAGTTATGGAAAGATTCTTGTGCGAGGCCCCCACTAATGATGAGACTAATCGGAGGCCCTAGGCGGCTGCCTAGTTTGCTT
This sequence comes from Ampullaceana balthica, assembly GCA_944989445.1. Classification (NCBI taxonomy): domain Eukaryota; kingdom Metazoa; phylum Mollusca; class Gastropoda; family Lymnaeidae; genus Ampullaceana; species Ampullaceana balthica. Next base: position 2,879,022 of record CALYLW010000021.1, read on the forward strand.
ATGCTTACAGCCAGCCCTGTTTCAGTGCGAGTACTGTATTACTCGTATTTATAACATCCCAATCAACGTTTCCAGTTGAAAAGATAAGTCATAGGGCACGTATAGCATGTGTCGTGGGATGTAATAACATAATACAAAGAAAACTGAGGCTATTAAACTATTATTAATTTAATGATAGCTACGACACGTTGTTCTGTACTGGAAAGTCCTAAATCAGCAGATGAACACATATATGCCGATTCGATCACAATACGTTTCGACCCTTTTGTTTTAACACCTTAAAATTGTTTTATTTATTTTTTTGTTTTGTAAATGATTTTTTAAAATATTTATTTTTGGTATTTAAAATAATGTAATATACTGTAATTATCTATTAAAATTAAAAACAGTATGGAATAGTTATTTTTAACGTTGAATTTATGATAGGACGATTGAAAAAAAAGTTTATACACTGACAACCTGTTAATATTCAATGCGAATTTATGAGTGTGGTATGTGCGCCATTTTCTGAGGTAGAAAGTCCTTCCAATCCTATCCACCGCCACCCCCATCTCGATCCGATTTAATCGTACAATAAAAAGGCCATGTGGTCAGATAAAGGTACATACATTCTCTCTGCCCACTACCTTTATTTACCTTTCCCATATGTGTTGCCAACACACGGGGTCATCTGGTCGTCACTTAGTCTAGCCCTCTTAACATGTAATTATGTAACATGTGCCAGCCAACGAACAGTCCCAAGTTTCGCTATCATTTGTAATTAACAATCAATTTTAAGAATTAAATCCTACTAGTCAACCTTCAATCTGCTCATGACTTCTTTCTTCGGGCTTTGGCCAATCGACGCTAGCCATTTCGCGAACTGGTCGGCCAAAGCCCGAAATTCGGGCTCTGGCCGGCTAACATTGGCCACTTCGCAAATTGGCCGGCCATTTCGCGAAGTGGCCGATTTCGGGCTTTGGCCGTAACATATACATGCCTTTGTAATAAAATAGTTGTTAAAGTAAAAAAAATATTGTAAAAGTTTTATATGTTTGTATGTCTCCTTTATGAAATCTTAAATAGTAGATTAAAATTTAATTACAATAATTCCTCAAAAGTCCAGTCAAACAATCAAAATTACAATTAGATATAGATATCTGATATCTATCACAGACCATGAGCATGCGCCATAGAATTTAATAGTGTATAATTTTAATACTTAATAAATACGAGTGGCAGCTTTTTAATGACAAAAATGCATTATCTTATGATTATAATATTAATTTTTTTGTTTTGCACTGTTAACATTTTGGCTCACTTGATTTTTTTTTAATGTGGAGTCAGTTTGCAGAGCATTGGTAATTTTTCCCCTCACTTTATGCTAGGTGCAAATGTTTTAACCCAAGGTTGAGCATTTACCGTATTTTCACACATATTCCCCGCACACGCAGATAACCCGCCCACGCATATACCCCGCAGAATTTTTAGATCTTGTAAAATAATTGTGGTATAAACCGCACACGCTTATACCCCGCACTGTCATATCCCGCTGAACCACTCTAGGAGATGTACTTACAAACTATCTTTTCACAACTCTATCAATACCATGCACACAAAAATATCTCTTATTACTTAAAAAGTTCTTATTTATTTTAATAAAAATATTATAAATAATTATAAAATTATAATTTTGATGTTGTATTCGATTAGCTAAACGTAAACAAGTGTGCACTATTTTTTCGGTACACCGTACCATCAGACAACTGCAGTCGTTATACAAGGTATTCGATTTACGACATGAATGAGAATTGGTTCCAAACCTGTTTAAACTGGACTATTCGATTCTGAGGTTAACCGGGGAGACACGTATAATACCAGAAGTTATACAGAATCTAATTTTATATTCGTGTTTTGCAAGTAATAGTAATAGTGCCATTGATACATTATTCAGTTTTAAAAAATTCAGATACCCCGCCCACGGAGATACCCCGCAGGGGGGCTGCGGGGTTTGTAAAATCTGGTATAACCCGCGGGGAATATGCGTGAAAATACGGTATTACAGATTCTTCAGTTAATTATAATAATAATTACTAAATCCTTCAATCTCACTCATATGTTTTTTAAAAGTTATATTAAAATTTAAATTTACTTAAAAGTAATTTCTATAACATTTTTTTAAAAGTACAATACGCATCTTCAAAATCAATTATCATAATCCAGTGCTCTAACATATATCAATGCAGAGTAATCAGTAGTCAACCAAATTTCCTATAAATTCAAACCTATTATGAAACTGTTTTTGGTAATGTTTTGTGTGTACCTTTTATATTATATGCCCTGATGCACATCCATTGACTTTCAAATTGACCTTCAACCCTTTTTCTTGTTAAATTCTGTTACATTTGGGGAAATGAAATGTCCTAATCATATCATTTATTTGAATGTTAGACCAATCTATTATTATCTTTGTATTAATGAAGTAACTGAATTATATAAATATTACTTATCTCCAGAATAGAAATAACTTCAACATTAAAAATAAATTTTACTAATTTTTATTACGTTTTATGTAACCTGATTGAAAAGTAATCTACCAAGGCCTACTTATTGCTAAAGTTACCGAATTTTAGTGGCTCTGTCAACTATGCTAGTTCGTAATTTTGAATTTAATTTTTTAATTAGTAATTAGGTTCTTTGTCATAAAACTCATTTATGACATACAAACGTACACACACACATTTTATATATATATACATGTATATATATATATACACACACACATAAACATATTATTCATTAACACATGAGAGCAAATTAATACATGTATTTTTAAATTTGCTAAATGTACTGTTATGGCCTGAATATAGCATAGGGCTGGCAGGTGATGTGTGGGAGTTGTATTGCATGTGTTATATTTAAAATGCAAGACTGATATATAACAAACCTGTTTTTTATGAGATCGTATTTTCAGGGATAAAAAAACCATTGCACTATATTCAGGCCAGTACAGTATTGTATTTTTACTATACAACTCTCTTGGTTGCTGTATACTTTGTCCTATTTTGGATTTTAAAATATAATTAATCTAATAATGTTAGTAAATAAAAAAAAATTGATTGGTGTCTAGTATTTTTATATCAGGTTGTATCAATTATACAATGTTTTTAAAAAAGGACTTTTTTTTTCAGGTGTTTTATGACTTGATGCGTGAGATACGCTCACGTAAAATGGAAGCAAGCAGGCAGAGCAATGGTAAACAGAAAAAAAAGAAAGAGAATGGAAAAAAGAAATGTTTAATTTTATAGGCATCTGAAGACGTTTAATTATTTTAATGAACTAAATAATATCTAGACCTTTAAAAATAAGAAAGTAATTAAAGTAAAAAATGAATCAAACGTTGCAATATTCAACTTCTTTCGTGTTTTTCATTTAACTTTTCTTTTGTTTATACAGTAATACGGATTTTATTTTTAACTTTTATGTTTTTGTTAGCTTAGTTTTCCTTTTTAAATTTGTTTTTTGGCTGCTATAATTAATATTTTTAAGCGTGGCAGCTCCTAGTGTCATTTTATATTTTTTATTAATTTATTTGTAATTGAAGCTAATGTTTTTGTTTTTTTTTAATTGACATATTCCTGTCTTCTGAATTTAATTTTTTTTAAATACAAAACCTTAACAATATTTGGTCACAAAAAATCTAATTTTTTTTCCTGCCGTTGTTACAGAATATGCAATATTATAATTTATTTATTTAGTTATCTCTTTTTTAAAAAGTGAATCCAATGCAGGTAGGTGGAATTTAATCATGACACTGAAATGCCTCTGCACTTGCTTGTTATCCTTGAAATGGAATGTTATGTTATATATATGTTTTCTTCAACTTTGTGCTACTCAATATTTAAATGACTGTAATTAGTTGGATTTATGGAGTGAAAGTATGAATATGTAATTTATTAATAGCATTTTAAGAATAAGTTAATGGAAAAAGCAGATTCTTTCCACACAAAAAAAATAAAAAAATTTTGATGTTTGTTCTTAATTCATGGGTATAGATCATAATTACTGGATATAGTTAAGAGGCTCAAAATGTACTGTACATACTCGTTCTAAAGCCGACCTTTTTGGACAAAATCTAGGGGGAAAAGTTTGGGGGGGTCGGCTTACGAGCGGGTCATATGTGATTTCTGCATTGAATATCGATGTTGTTATTGTAGATCATCGAGGTCCTTTTCTACATTCTAAAAGATGCGACTGCTCTACCAGAAGCTATAATATATTATTAAACATCAGCACTTACCTTATTTAATCTATGTGAATTTTTAATAAATTGTTTTACAATTATTTTTTTTAACAACGAATTTTAATGTACGCTCTTTCGCCACTGTTTAAAAAAAAATTTTTGAAATACCGGTAACTCTTGCCTAACAAAGAGCACAAAGAAAAAGATAGGTAGTACAAAGTAAACAATCATAATGACCAATTAAGCTTGTAGTTTTAAAAAAAGTGTGTACCATATTGTTTAAGCTATCATATTATTTTTGGGGGGTCGGCTTGTGAGCGGGTTATACACTTTTAATACTTTACTCTTCCAAAAGTGGGGAGGTCGGCTTATGATCGAACGGGCTATAGAACGAGTATATACGGTATGTCATTGATTTTATGAAAAGAACCAAATCATATTTGTTTGGCCTAGCTGAAACAATGACTAACTTGAATATGTAAAATTCTTGTGATAATTCATTGCATTTCTAGGAAAAAAAGTAAGTGTTCAATAAGAAAGCCAAAAAAGCTCCAAAGAATAATTTATTTTATATTCATAAGTTGGTCCAGCTTGTAAAATAAGCAGTGAATACACTGAGCCAAATATAAATGAAGCAACAGCCCTTATTATTATTATTATATAAACTTTTCCACACAGAAAATAATTTTAAAAGAAAACAAAAAATTCTCTCAGAGGGATTGAATATGTCTTTGTTAGGTCAATATCCCTACACCTTAATTACTATTATTATTAGACCATTGCTTTAAACAATGAATTGCTCTCTTAACTTAATGCCACTTTTGTGCAGCATTAGTAAATAGGCTACTTCCTTAGATATTACACAAATGATAAAATTTGTTTAAAGTGCAGCATCGTATCTCCAAGAGTTTTGAGAATGGAGTAAAGCCACAGGCTGTTCTAGTTAAAGAAATAATGCATAGGATATCTTTAAAAGTTAAAACTAAAATGTATTATTTTGCTTATTGATTTTGCTATGAAAAAATCAGCTCTTTTCAATTATGGCACTTTTTAAAACTACAAACAATGTGTTTTTTTTTGTGTTTTTTTTTATAGAGTTAGGCCTTTGAAGACTGACTGTGATTTCTGTGGCCTTTTTAATGCTTAATGATTAAACTGATGCTGAATTTGTATCAAATGCATGTGCAGGGCTAAGTGAGAAATGCCACTAATGTGCGTGTCAGATCAAAATTTAACGTGTTGTTATTTTGTATTTTTAAAACCAGATGTTCACATCTGTAAATGTTGAATTTGACTATGACCAAGTGGAAATCCCTTCCAAGCAGCATATTGCCAGTTGTACTGTTATATCCAAAATTTATTCCTTAAGTAGAATAAAGTGGAAAACAGGATGTTAGGGACGTTACAGAATGCAGGAGATGTAATAACATACCTATATTTGGTGTAAATGTTTTTTAAAATATTTCCATAGTTGTACAAAAATTTACCTTTTTTTTCTGTACATCAATGCACATTGTAAGTGTAAGACTAAAAAGAATGATAAAATAATTTGTTGTTAGGTTGGTGTGCCATAGTTCTATATCATTGTATCCTCTTTTGCTGCAGCAGTATTAAACCCTCAAATAACTGGTGAAAAATTCTTACTATAACTGTTCAGTTTCAATTTGGTTTTTATCCTTTTTAGAACAAACTTGAAAAATTGGAATGAATACTTTGAATTTTATATATGTGTATTTAAAATTGCTCATGATTGCACCACCCAGGATTTATTAAAGTGTAAAGTTTATTTCCTTCTAGTATTACTGTCATAAATTTCTTTGAAATTTTGTTATTCTAGCATGGAATTCATTCTCCTCATGAATATAATTAGCATGAAGTAAAAATCAAATGTCCATAAAGGAAAATATCAAGTCATGCATTTCTATGTATAATACAAGACTTATTTCCCTATAATGGCTTAATTTAGACTGGTATACATTGGAATATTATCCTTTCTTTGATTAACCAGGCTGTTTAAAAAAAAATTATAATTGATATATGCTAATGAAACTAAATAAAAAGAATTTATGATTAACTGGTTCTAAAAGTTGTTTTCTAAACTTGAATTTTTTTAGTGGATATTTTTCATTTAAAGGAATTTTTTACATGCAAGATTTACTGTATTAGGAAGATAATTTTAGTTGTGTTGTAATTGTCTTCAGGATTTTTCAATAGTGAAATATATTGCCTTACAAAAAATGCATTTTAAAAACCTCTTTATTATAATTATGTTGCATTTCGGGTAACAATGTTGCTTCTAATAATTATATAAGCTTTAGACGTCTTTAGGTAAAATAAGTTAACTTTAATGCGTATTCTGATTATCAATCTAAGCAAATACCACTAATTCTTTTTAACTTATGTACAGTTTCCTGAATATGTTTTTTTTTCCAGTCATTTTTGATGTACTTAAAAGCTTGAAAACTATTACTTCCATGCTTTTATGTACCATGATGGTGTGTTACTAATGTACATTATTGAATGATTTTGTTTTTACACTTTAAAAGCCTTCACGATTTTTATATAATTTAAATTATTGCTTTTAATAAAATAATCTCTGTACCCTTCGAAATATAAATTAATAAATCTTGATCATTATATAGCTACAGCATGCAACTCATGGGACCATAATGCTCTAAGTGCATTTTAAAATTGGAATATTTTTTTTTACCCCAAAAAAGCAAAAAATAGCTTGAAATGCTTTAAACATTATTTAATTATCCTTTGCATCTGAATAGTCAACAACTGCAGTTTAATGGCCAATTTAAAGTATATTTTAAGTAGGGCCTTCTCTTTTAAAAAATACCGGGTAATCTATTGTCAATATGCTATTAGCATTATCGCATAGCTGAGCTACATCTCATAGCTGAGATAATAAAACATTGCAATATCTTTATTAGTTAAAAATTTTGGTAAGAAATGTTATTATTTTGACTTCTGATAAATACACTTTATATTTTATTAAAATAATTTTTATTTTGCACAAGTTTATTTAAATAGGATTGCACATAGTCAACTAAATGTCAGATAATACTTAAACATTTATATAGCATCTTGAAGATCTATCTCATAGTAGAAGATTCTCTATTCCAATGAGATGAAATTGGTGCCAAATTTTTTTAAAGTTTTCTAAACTACTAAAAACAATTCTCATGAAGTGTTGTTCTGTTATGACAATGTTGTTCAAGGGGACTTCGTTTTTTATAAAATGTTGCAGGATCAAATTATTACATTTGTAATTATAAGTAAGTATTTTTTTAGTACATAAAATGTAAGACACCAATTATGTTTTTGTACATTACCATTCTTTGAAACATCTTAAAAAATAAAACTATTAAAACATGTCAGTAGCTGAATTTAGATTTTTTAATTTGTTCTCTTCAAAAGTGATTTATTAAATAGGTACCAGTGGTGTAAAGTGTAAATAAGAAAAGGTTATCCTTAAGACAAAATGCTCATAATTATCAAATGTTTGATAATTCATTGATAACAATGCTTTAAATCTTTAAAACAGTTTGGTTGAAAGTATTGAAGATTGTGTGACTTATTCATTTTAAAAAATATTTTAAATGATTTTTTTTAAAGCTAATGATTATGCCATTGCATTGCACTGTGTTGAACTGATTTGCTAGCCTAAGCAAGTCTGTATGTTGTAAGTATGAATTTAATGACTGTCTGTATTTAACATCCTAGTCCACTTAGGCATCATCCTCTCAAAATTCATCTTGAGTGGATATTCATTTTTTGTTAAATGTGTATAAAGCTTGTAATTTATAATGAACAGCACACATCCTATAAAAATTTATATTTCATTCAATTGTTTTATACCCAATCAATATGTTGTTTTGTTGTATTTATTTCATATATATATACATATATATATACAAAACATAACATTAAAATGACAGTAAACATACCTTCACTTATCCATTTATTGAAAAACTATTTTGAAGAGAAAGAAAAAAAAAGCTAATTCCTTTAATAGAACCCCTGAACTGAACACACATAAGAGCATATTCATATGGGGGACAAAAAACTAAATTTCTTCACAGGATTATAGGATTTTTCAAAACTAAAATGGTTGTGTTAGAGCATGACATGTTATTTTTGAATGTGAGGGGAAATGTGAATTACTTTTATTTTTTGGTGCAAAGTTTAACAATTAACCAAAAATTACCTTTTTTTCATGTTGGTAAATGATACTTTCGCTGTATATGTAATTATAATAAAATTTCAGGCAAAAGAAAATACAAATTTTTTTGTTGTATTTATCTATTGACTTTTTTCTTGTTTTTATTTAAATTATATATGTCTTCAAAACTGTATGTGACATTCTCATTAGAAGGCCAAGTCATCGACTCTAATTGCCGGGCTTACAATGCCTGCTGCGAGCCTCAACATAAGGGCATCGCCAATAAAATCGGCATGCAGGTATTTGTTCGCAGTTATAGTGCTGCCTGACTCATCTGCATCTTCGTAACTGTAAGATGATTTCATGTATGTGTTTCTCTATGACATTTTACCAGGGGTGAATTGATATGTTTGAGTTGAAATTATTAAACTGCTTATTCTTATATGAAGTATGTTAATGATATAACTGGATAGCGAAGTCAATAGTGCACTCGCCTCACAAGCTGAGGTGCGTGGGATCTAGCCCACGTTAAGCCACTATAAAAATATTGATGAATGACTATTGCTAAAAAAAAATCAACGCTGACTTGGAGAGGAGATGGGCGCTGCCAAGTCTACCTGAGAAAGTTCTCATGGCAACATTAATAAAATATTTTAAAAATCTTTTTTTAAAAGGACACGCTTTTATTTACATATAGAAAGTGCACTAAAAAGAAGAAAATAAAAATTTTCAATCCGTGAACCTATCGATTGCACATAAAAGCGTGGGGCGGCCATCACAACTCATTTCTTATTGCAACTACTCTTTTGCATATAATGTAGATATATTTTTCTAATTAATATGAGAGTAGCATGTATATGATCAAAGTTGTGAAACTTTAAATGTTTATTAATATTCATATAAATTTGTATTTATGTTTCGCAGCCTTGTACATGATAGCGAGTTGTGATGAGGGCCCACGCTTTTATGTGCAGTCGATAGGTTCACGGATTGAAAATTTTTATTTTCTTCTTTTTAGTGCACTTTCTATATGTAAATAAAAGCGTGTCCTTTTTAAAAAAAGATTTTTTAAATATTTTATTTTCTACTTTTTAGTAACACAATTAATCAATTTTTTGACATAATCAATTCAATTTAATTAGTCAAACTTCGTTGTCTATAACTTAAATGTGATAGTGGTAAAAAGATAGATTATTAATTACAAATTTATGTATTTTAAAAAAAACAGTTTCCCCAACTGAACATTGAACCCAGTACCTCCAGGTCGAAAATCCATTAAGCTAACAATTCGGCCAACTAGGCTACACAAATACCAGTTGTTCCTCTTGTATTATCATGTCAATTTAGATTTAGTTTCAAATTACTGAGCTGTTTAACACCTGGAATGTCGTCATCCATGGCTGGTTGTGAACTCCGGTGACATTCACGTGAAAGTCAAGAATATCACGGATACAGATTATATAGAAGGATAAACTAAAAATGCATTTATTTAATTACGGTACATTCGATCGATCTGAAATTTTGATACAATGCATTGTCATCCAAGATCTATCTGTGGTAAAATTTTGAGATCTCTAGGACCATCAGAAGTGGTTTAATTTTACGTTACAAGATTTGACAGATACGACATACAAACAGTGTGAGTTAAATAAAAGCGTGTAATAAAAAAAAACACGACCACGAGGATATGAGAAATGGTTTTATTTATCACCTTCAACTAGGAACTAATATCAACAATCATGGCATATCTTTGCAGAAAGTGACTGTTTGTTTTTGTTTGAACAGGGAATTATTGTTTGCTGCCAGACAGGTACAGGCAAAATGCAAGAAACAGAATGTTAATCTCTTTTCCACTATTGTGAATCGTCACCAAGGATTTAGGGACAGAAAGTAGAAAGGGCCTTTGGAAGATCTTAGCCAAATATTGGTTCTCAAAATTTTATCAATGGCTTTGTAAATCCATGATCCGTGCTATGCAAGCTTGGGTTGTACAAAATAGTTGATGTATAAACCATTTCCAGTGTCAAACAAGGTTATGTCCCGGCACTTTTCAGTCTAAAGTTCTCTCTAACGCTGACTGACATCTTCAGAGAGGGAGATGGCATGGGTTGGTCTCTATGTTAACTGAGCTGACAGTAAACTATTAAACTTCAAAAAGTTATAGGCCACATTCAAATTCAAAGTTCTGACTACTGATAGGCATTATAAGAGACCATGTACCGCTTCAGTAGCAGATAAGAAATGTATGTAGTTTATTAATTTCTTTTCAGAAAATTTTGTTTTTTAGTATTAGCAAAATATTGAAGTATGTGGCAAAAGTTTTAAATGTCCCAAATTTAACCTTTGTTTAATAAGAGCAAGTGCAACCTATGGCATTGAGTATTGTCAGTACTACTCAGTACCTAAACATTTAATTTATGAGAGAATAAGGCAGCTTTTCTTCCTAAGCACATGAAATGTACATGGTCTTTGCAAGAATATTTACTTTGACACGACAATCTCATCAGGTGGCAGTAGTGGAAGGATAGAGTCCCAGACACTAAGCTACTTAATCTGAGCTATGTTCTCTGCAGTTCTATCTTTCCTGGCCAGGACATATCGTGAGAATATCACAATAACACTTTTACTAACTCTATTGAACATTCTAAAGTCTGGAGAATGAAGGGGAGATTTTTGTTTGCAGAGGAAACACTTTAAAAATAACCTAATATTCTTATTTGTAAACATTATATATTAAAGCTCTTTAAATTCTTGTTAAGATTTTTGGTTTTTAAAATTTTATTAAATCCATGCATACATACATATTTATGTAAGTAAAATGTAATCAAACTTTATTTTATTCAGTTTATGTACTTTTTGTGATATCCTGTACCACAAAATTCTTTTAACACAAAAAAATATTTAAGTCCCCTACATTTTGTGTTAAAAAGATTTGCACTGTATGCTGGAATCTAAAATTTATTGTCTACCAATAATTAAATATACTACGTTATATTTTTACGGGGATTTAAGTAATGCAACACAGCATATCATTCCATGAACTAAAAACTGTTGACAATGCCATGGCGAAAAATAAGCCTTTATGTGACGTGGAAGGCATAAAGAACACAGAGAGACACAAGCTCCGATGGACACTGACTGGATCTACACTCTCTATTCATTTATAAAAAAGTATGTTCCTTTATGGAGTTTATTCATCTTCATTGTTAATACTTAAACTAAAAATTAATGTTTCTTAGTAAAAATATACTGAATCATTTTTATTATTATAAGAGAGAGGAATTCTGTCTTTTTAGATCATTTTACTTTGAAACTTTCACATCTGTCACAGTTTTTAAATGCATATTTTGGGATTTGCGCAGGCCTGATTTAGGCTTCCACAGATTACTTCCTACAAGTCATTTTTATAAGTTTGGTCATGTATTACTGGCAAGAGTTTTAGAAAAATGAATACAATCTCTAATTTCTGAAAATAAAACTAGTTAAAACTTTTTAAACAAACAGTTCAAAAGATTCTGCAGTTTGTTCAGGTACATTTAAAAAGAAAAACCCTTTTTTTATTTTTAAACATTATTTTAAATACCGTCCAATTAACTGCTGAGGCAGGATGGTAGAGAAAGCTGAAGGCAAAACCACACTATCAATCACTCACAAAATTAGATTAACTAAAAAAGTATGAACTTAACAAAAATTCTTGATTTTAAATTGAACTCAGATTTGCTACCAGTACTGCTAGATGAAAGTTAAATACCTTTTTTATGTGTATTTTCTTTGTCATCATTGCTCACTTGTTATTGACTATTTCCAATTAACCAACGTCTTTCCCTAACAATCGGTAACATTCCTAAAAGCATACATGTATTTTAAAATTAAATTTTAACACGTTATAAGTTTAAGTGAAAATTTCCAACAACTAAATTGATATAATTTTCATTTTCAGCACTTTACTATTAAAGTGTGCATTGCAATACTGAAAAGTTAGACACATTATTATTGAGGTCAAGCATGTTTTTGAAAAATTTAGAATTCTGAGTTTTTCAATTAAAAAAAATAATTTTTAATAAAAAAGAGAAATTACTTTCATTATTATTTTTCTGTAGAGTAAATAATCTTTAGCAACAATGTTGAAAGTCCTGATTCGTTAAACATTATAAGAACAAAACAATTTTGTAAGTAATTTTTTTTTATAAATCACCCAAAAATAACAAATGTCTTTTTGTGCTCAATAGTTGCTTTTCTGTTTACTTAATTTTGCAAGGTACCTTTAAATAAACAAAATGTTGTGATTTGTTGAACATATTAAGAATAAAACAATTTTTTATAAAGTCTTTTTTTTTATAAATCAACCAAACATAATAAATTATGAGCATTATTATCATTGTTTCATAAAAATTAATTCAGACATTTATTTGTAAAAAGAACAACAATAAACAAATATGAAAATAAAAAAATACTTGACACCTAAGGGAAAGAAATTATACTTTGACATAGTGAACTGCACAGCCGCTTAAATAATTATATCACAATGATAAAAATTCACAATGAGAGCTTCATCAATAAAACATTGAATACACATAAAAAGTGAGTGGTGGCGATCCATATTTATGCTATGTAACAAAACAGGATGTGAGTTCAAGATTTAATGTGTCTTTTCTTTCAATATTCACGGGGTAGATTTAATGGCCAAAAGCCATATCATCTTCATTTATGAATTGCCATCATAGATAAAATGTATGTGTTAGACAACTTATTTATCATTATTTAAAATTTATAATTAAAATAAGTGTTTTAGATATGTATTGAAATCATTTTGAGATGTTGAAAATATTACAGAAAGGTGTAATATAATGTTAAGAAGAGCAGAGAATCATTAATAAAGTTTTAGGGGATGTTATTACTTTCACTCTCTTCACATTGAAATGAGAAATAAAAAATAACATAACAGACATTCTTATATTCAAATACTGAGATACATATGTTACTATGACGGCCTTAGCCAGGTTACTTTACCTTTTTCAGTCACACCCCCACTCCATCCTTTTCCAGTTATAAAAATGTATCAAAATAAGGCTGATAAGCATTATATCTCTGTGTCTTCCCATATGCTCTGACACTGGTTTAGAACTAATGCCTCAGATATATCTATTTTTAATTCTTGCTATCTTTAAATGAATGAACAACCAATATTTTTACTACTTAGCATTTTCCCTTGCAATGGATGCTCACGAGTTTTTCAATAATTGTGTATATTAACAAAGAGACTCTTCTATGGCGAGCTCCAGCATGGTCAGCGGTCCAACGGTGGGAAAAAGAAACGCTTCAAAGACACACTGAAAGCCTCACTGAAAGCGTTTGCCATCAACCCAGACACGTGGGAACGTGCTGCAATGGACCGATCCACCTGGCGTTCTTCCATCCACGAAGGTGCCAAGTCATGCGAGGCAAACCGGATCACCTCCGCAGAAAAGAAGAGGCAAGCCCGAAAGGCCCGTGCTGTCAACCCTCCTGGAGATGTCCCACTCGTCCCTTGTCCCTTCTGTTCCCGAACCTTCCATGCAAGGATCGCCCTCATCAGCCATCTGCGCACGCACAAACAGAGCCAGTCCCAGCAACCCTCGGATGACTAGAGTGGTCTTCGTCGAATCGACGGACGAACAACAACAAACAACAACATATTAACAAAATATTTCCAAATTTTTTTTACTGATATTTGTAGATTATTTGTGAGTTACTATTGTGAGGATCTTCTAACATCAGAAAATTTAACACACATATGATAAATAATGGATGCCTGCATCAGTTTAAAATGGATTAAATTCAAATAATGCCTTTTAAAAAATATTTAGTTCAAATGCACAGCATTTCTGTATGTATATAAATAAATGTACAATTATAAATGATCAACAAGTCTTTGATTTAGTCTTTGTTGCTAACTTCAAATAATAATAACATGCATTTATTATATGTACATGAGTACGTTAATAAAATAGTAAGTAGTATAATTAGTATGTGAAATGGAGCTAACCATAAGTTGAGATTCATAAGCAAAATCAATAAATATTATTTCTGGTACATTGAAAATATGAACTAACATATGTAATACATCAAGCAATTCTGAGCATCAATCTATTGAACTCACATCCTTATAATTAGCTTCTTGTTTATAAATACTTTTTAAATACATTTGTTAAGAATTAGGCAACATGTTTGTATGTACAAAAGTAAATAAATACATATAAAAAATTATGCGTTGGATCTATAGTATTGTTATTTAATTGAACAACATACGGATACTGGTTTAAACAGAATGAGTGTGGTAAAGCTAAACCATTGCTGTGCCTTTTCTCATATGAACCTCCATCAAACTTAAACTCTTTAAACCTCATTGACTGAAATTCATCTGAGTGTAACTTTTAATCAAAGTAAAATTTTAAAACTGAAATTGATGAGAAACACTACCTGCCAACAAACAGCAGATTTGCTAATAAAACCCAAAGAACTATCCCCCAAACAAAATTAAAAATAGATTTACACTCAATAGACCTAATGAAAAAATACAATTTAAAAAGTACACAAGAAGAAAACTGTTTATTTTATAAATTATATTATCCTACCCAAAGGATATAATAAAAAAATACACAGATGGGTTAGATTTCAAATATTCCTACATGTAAAATATGCAATTAATATTTCAAACCAAATTAAAACTATCACTAAATATAATTTGACTAAGAGTAAGAGTCTCAGGCAGAGCATTTAAGAGGTATAAATTAGTTTTTAAAGTATCAATATTTTGGTTCATTGCATGAACAATGTTTATATTTAACAATAAATCATTGATCCACATCTTCATCTATAATGAACTAAATGCATGTGGCTTGTGAAAGATTAAGCAAACACATAAAACAATAATATGGATAAATATCTAGGTTTGGATAATAATTAATAACTTACAACAGAAGGGAACAAACTTTTGAAGAGAACACAAGAATTTTTACATTTAGAAATCAGATCTAAATTTTGAGCAATTCCAGAATGATTAGTGCATCATTCACTGAACGATATGCAATAATCCCTGGCAAGCTCTCCGTACCATCAGATATGGAGCTTCTCCTGCTACTGATAGCTCCAGCAGCACTGACGTAATTCACCTGGAGTTGATCTAGATCATCTTCTGTTAAAGGGCATGGTGATTTTTTGGCAGCCTCTAATGCATGTTTATAGCTGACAATGCCTCCCCCTAAAGCTAACAGTATGGCATGTCCAGCACAGCAATCCCATCTGTATATAGAACGGTGAGAGAGGACATATGCATTAGATAATCCCAAAAAAGTAGCTAAGATTTTGTATCCAGCTCCTGAGGCAAAGACAAGATGAAACTTTGACTTGAGGGTATTTTGAACTTGTTCAGACTCACTGTTACTGAGTACAACTCTAGCATCATCACGAGGTATTTCAATTACAGGCTTTAAGGATGTCATCTTAACTCCTTTGTAGCATACACCCCATACAGTTTGTGAGGACCAACTGTCAAATAAAATTTTAATAAATTTAGTAAATATTAATTTTAAACAAACATTTTCTTCCAATATTTGTAAGAACATAAAAATTATTTTCTTCTAATAAATGACATTTATACATATTGAATGTTACTACATATCAGACGTAAATTAATGCATCCTAATCAGTTTTCATTTTATATCATTAAAAATTGCAACAGTTCAATTTAGTCAAATGTAAATTTTTCAAAAATAGTAAGGGATTTTTTTTTAAAGTGGGGGGAAAATTTCCATTGCAATCATTTCATTAACCTACTTATTGGTCTCTTCATTAAACTCAGCAAAAGGTTGTACAGCCACACCCAGAATGGGTTTTCCAGTTGACTTTTCAAACATTCCAATGAGAATAGCAACACATTGTAAGCCATCAACAACCATTCCATATTCATCTTTTTCTCCAGTCTGTCCTTTTATGTACTGACCAGTTGAATCTTTAAAGAAAAGAAATGTAAAAACTGCATTGATTTTTTAAAATGAACTATTAAATTATTATGTATGTTAATATTATTTTAAATATTATATTATTATTAAAATTATTATTTTAAAATTTCATAAGTTTTCTTGGCACTGGAAGTCATTAAGACATAAACATATAAATTGCTCAAATGAGTTCACTGCAAATGTAAAATATCTTACTAGTGGTAGAAAGAGGAAACTATAAAATAATACATTTTAGTTTCCTTTATTCAGAAAATTTTATTTCACTTAAAATTCTATAAGAAGGCATAATCTTTGAAATTCTCCCAATGTATTTCCTGTTGAACACATTATTTAATGGCAAATAAAAAGTGACTGGAGAATTTGTAGATGTCTAATAATGCTGCCTTATGTTATTTCTCCCGTTTTTGTTCGTCCGTCGATACGACGAGGACCACTCTAGTCATCCGAGGGTTTTCTGTGCGTGCGCAGATGGCTGATTAGGCCGATCCTTGCACGGAAGGTTCGGGAACAGAAGGGACAAGGGGACGAGTGCGACATCTCCTGGAGGGTTGACAGCAGGGGCCTTTCGGGCTTGCCTCTTCTTTTCTGCGGCGGTGATCCGGTTTGCCTCGCATGACCTGGCACCTTCGTGGATGGAAGAGCGCCAGGTGGATCGGTCCCATTGCAGCTCGTTCCCACGTGTCTGGATTGATGGCAAACGCTTTCATTGAGGCTTTCAGTGTGTCTTTGAAGCGTTTCTTTTGCCCACCGTGGGACCGCTGGCCATACTGGAGCTCACCATAGAAGATTCTCTTTGGCAGTCTCTCGTCTGGCATTCGGACAACGTGCCCTGCCCAGCGAAGCTGGGACTGCATCAGGAGCGTGAAGATGCTGGGGAGACCTGCCTTGGTCAGTACCACTGTGTCTGGAATTTTGTTCTGCCACTTTATGACGAGAATCTTCCTGAGGCTTGTTATATGAAAGTGGTTAAGCTTTCTTGCATGGCGCTGATAAACAGTCCAAGTTTCACAAGCATATAGCAGTGTGGGGAGCACCACTGCCCTGTACACTTTCAGCTTGGTCTGGATGGTAATGCCTCTTCTGTTCCAGACATTAGGGTACAACCTGCTGAAAGTGGAGCTGGCTCTGGCAATTCTGACGTTCACTTCGTCATCGATGGTGACATTTTGAGACAGTGTGCTGCCTAGGTATGTGAACCGGTGCACTGTGTTGAGTCTCTGGCCGTTGACAGTGATGTTGGGCTCTACGTAGGGCCTTCCAGGCGCGGGCTGAGGGAGGACCTCAGTCTTCTTGGTGTTGATCGTCAGACCAAAGTTTGTGCAGGCGCTGGAGAACAGGTTTACACTGCGTTGCATGTCGGCTTCTGAGACAGCGTTGAGGGCACAGTCATCAGCGAACAGCAGGTCTCTGATGATGTCTGTCATAACCTTGGTTTTTGCCTGGAGCCTTCGAAGGTTGAACAGCTTGCCATCTGTGCGGTACTTAAGGTTGACACCAACATCCTCTTTGAAGGCCTCTGTCATATGGCGGAAAACATGAGGCTAAAAAGTATTGGTGTCAGGACGCAGCCCTGCTTGACCCCGTTTGTGACTGGGAAAGGATCAGAAAACTCCCCGCTGTCCTGGACTCTGGCATGCATGCCCTCATGGAATTGTTGCACCAAGATGATGAATTTCCTTGGGCAACCGTACTTGGCCATGATCTTCCACAGACCCTCTCTGCCAACAGTGTCAAAAGCCTTGGTCAGGTCGACATAGGTGGAGAACAGGTCGAAGTTCTGCTCCTGACATTTCTCTTGCAGCTGCCTGGCAGCAAACACCATGTCGATGGTTCCTAGCTCTTTTCGGAATCCACACTGACTTTCAGGCAGGAGTCCTTGGTCAATGGCAACTTCAACCTATTTCTTGTCCTGTTTTTTTAAAATATAATATGCCTGGATTTTATGGCTTAACTTCCTCATCTAAATTCTTTTAGCAAATTAAGCGGGAAACGAAATCTAGACAAACTGCTTGAAAATCAATCAAATTTTAACAGAATAAAATATTAAACAAGTTAAAGCCAGGTACAGAATTTCAACTCTTTGGTCAATGAATTTATGAAAGATGAAGAAACAGACAAGCCTCAAGTTAATGGTAAACAAGTATAAAGCATGGCGCTCTATTATTGCATATAGTACTGCTTAATTAGCAAAGCATTATTAACCGATAGAACTAGTTAACAGGTAGTCTGTTATACAGGAAATAGAAAGAAAATAATTTTCTGATGCCATTATTATTAATTTAGCAGAGGAGAATATTAATTTATTTGCACAAAAGCCAAAGATTTTAAAATTCGTTGAAAATAAATTGTTAACAGAAGACAATTAAGGCAGTGGTCAGCTACCTATGGTTCTGGAACCAAATACTGCAATTAGAAAGAATACATGATTTCTGTTGTTTTTTTACCAACTAATAATGACATAAAACTCCATAAACATATCTGAGATTTAAAAGTGATGTGATGGTCAGACTTTAAGAGTTTAGGCTCAGCCTTACAATAACAGAAAACTCTGCAAAGAACAAAGAATTGTCGTAGGCCCTCTACTCTTCTTAATTTAAATAAATGATTGATCCATATTAATGAAATAATTTTAACATCCAACCACTCCTTAAGCTTTTTCAAAAAAAAACTTTTTCAAATTTAATAAGAGCATAAAACTAAAATGCTACCTTACATTGGTCAGACCTATAGTAGAATATGCATGTATGGGACATTTCTACCAAAGAAAACAAAGAGACATTAGATCAAATTCAATTAAAAAAAGAGCTGCAAGTTTCATTACTGGTGAATATTCACACTTGACAGGAGGAACTATTTGAGTTAATTACTAAACATAGAGGACATAAGAACAAAGTAATAATAATACATAAGGTAATTAATTATAACTTGGAAAAACAACACAAAGATAATCTTATACATATGGATAAAAACACTTTTCTTGTTCTATTCTCAAAAACAAACACATAAGAATTCTCATTCTTCTCATCTTGACTTAGCTTGTGGAATGGGTTGCCTGAACAAACCAGGAAAACCTACACACTATCAACTTTAAAACTCTAATAAAAAAGTGACTAGACATAAACCTGGATAAGCATAGGACGCAATAATCTTCTGTAAAGAAGGAGCATCTGTAATGTATTTGATAAAATAAGATAAAAGAATGCAAAATATAATGGCTCCTTACACAGACCAAATAGTTAAATATGAAACAAGCAACATACTGAACTAGAAGTGAGTAAGAAAGAGCATGTTCTACTTTCACCAAAGCCTTTTAGGGTAACGTTTTATTTATACTTCAAATGTAGAAATAAGGTAAATTTCCCTTTCTGATTTGAAAAACCAAAAGTTAAATTACAGGCATTGAATTTTTTAGACTAATCTGTTAACATTTGAAATTTTAGCTGTTTAGTTAAAATATGAACTTAAAAATAATTTACATCTATATATCTAATTCTCTTCATGGGACCATGCGAGGCAAGCAAGCTGCAAGTATGTGCAACCGAGCATGACGAATGACCCTCGCTCTGGTCAACTAAACACTGTTGGCAAGCGTGGTGGGATGAAATGAAAAAAAAGGGGGGTGGGAGTGGGTGGCAACAATGCACTTGCGTTCACTTAGATTGTTCCTTCACAGTAAATGTGAGATTCGTAGCGTACTGGTTATCATGTCCGCCTCATACGTCGATGGTCCTGGGTTTAAGCCCCAGCGAAAACATTGTTTTTTTTTAATTTTTAAAAATGTCTGTATGTGCCTGTTCTTTTACCCCTTTATTGCCAATACTAGCTGAACCCGCGGCTTAGCACACGCGCTAATGATTTAGTTACGGATGAAGACTTCCTGAAAGACACAGTTGTCGCAATGGGATGGGTTTGGGCAAACCACTGTGAGTGAATGAAAAGAAGGAACTCTGGAGCGACCTGCGGCGTAGCATACGCCTCAGACTTGCTCATAATAGACAGTGCAAAGAACGGATGAGGGGGGGGGGTGAGAGCACAGACACAAAAAGCAGCACAAAGTAAGTAAAAAATAGCGAGTAAACATAGAGACAAGCACACTGAGGTTGTTGTTACCCGCCTCCCATTTAATGCTACCATCCCTTAAACATAAACTGTGATTGGCCGACCCTAGCGAGGGTTAGTCATATTTAGGGTTGTTAATTGCGTGTTGTTGTTTTGTGTTTTTTTTTGAAAACCGATTATCGATTACATGCACACTGAGGTTGTTGTTACCCGCCTCCCATTTAATTCTACCATCCCTTAAACACAAACTGTGATTCACGGACCCTAGCGAGGGTTAGTCATGTTTAGGGTTGTTAATTGCGTGTTGTTGTTTTTTTAAACCGATTATCGATTATGTAATTCTGATTTTAAACCGATTATCGTTTTATAGCTGACTTCATAGAAGTTAGGGGTGTACCGAATTTCACCTGCAAACGTCTCGAAACCAACAATGAGTTGGCAGTCGTCAAAACCGACGTTCACTCGCGTTGTTTTAATTTCTTCGTGCTGTAGTTTGTGTCCGTTATTTCTCCACTTTCTTTGCACTCTCCATGAGCAAGTCTGCGGCGTATGCTACGCCGCGGGGCGTCTAGTTCATTATATTTTTGGTAAAAGAGATGGGAAAATCATTTTAAAGAACAATGAAAATGTTCAATTTTGAAAACTTCTAATTAACATACTGAGTTACACTAAAGTTACATTTTATTAGCGGATTCTGTTACTTTTTAAAATTGTTAAGTAGCATTCAGTGATTTGTAAACCTCTAAAAAGGAAACTGCTAAAACTGAAACAGATGAAATTATCAAAGTTAGAGCACTGTTAATTTGTAACTAAACTTTTCAAGCTTTTAGAAGAAAATAAATCATACCTATAGGGTCAATCCATATTCCACAGTCACTGGTGTCAACATCAACATCAAAACTATTCTCATCAAATGAAATATCATCCATGTTACTATGCACTGCCTCAGCCATCAGACGAGCTGCTTCATTGTTCCCATTTAAAACCTTGTCTGAGGGGGAAAAAAAGATGTAAGGGTAATTTGTTTTTTACTATTTTAAATATGAAGATAATTATCACCAATATTAAACACAAAGTTGAAAATAGTGTTTTAAAAAAATCTTTATACTTATAAATATATTCAATCCACCCAATATATAGCTGATATTTAATTTTTATTTCAACTGCAACAGTAATGTAAGGCCAAAAATCACATCTCTTATGAATTGCACAACAATCAAAGGTGTGACCATTTTCTTTTCTGAATCAATCTTTTTTTTTACTCCAATATTATTGCAAATTTGTTATCAAGACTAATGAGAATATCTGTAAGACAGGAGCTTTTATTATTGGTAAAATGAAGGATTTCAATGTGATTTCAATTTCAATGTATCTGTACACAACAATGAAGGTTTCTTTATGAAGCTTATTCATGTTCTGCCATAAATACTGCTCTGACACAGATTAATCTAATTATTTGCTGATGCAATTAGGAGTAAGACATTTTACCAAATAAAATTGAAATACATTATGATTGGCTTCATATTCAAGTTTTTATAGCAATAACCATTTTGGGATCAATTTTCAGAGGCCGACTTCTATGCTTTTCTTGACCACATCAAAAAGAATAAAGTATTATATAATTACATGTAGGTTGAAAAAGTCTACAACTTATTTATTTAGCCAAAAATAAAAACATTTTGTTTGTCGTCATTGTCATTTAACATAACAGTCACTTGAAAATATGCTATTATTAAAAATATTCCAATTCTAAACATGAAAACTGAAAGGGGATGGAAGATACAATAGTGAAAAGAATATAAAGATTTAAACCAGGCGTTTCAGTTTCTGGTCCTTTCTTAATACTTAAGCCATTTTATTAACTGCACATCTAGCTTTCCAACAAATTTCTGGTAGTCATTACCAAACAATTTATTGAAAGAACACTTTAACTTTAAATGCATAACAAATGAACAATTAATTTAACAGTCAAGATTTTTAATTTAATTTTTTTAATATCAGAGCGATTCCTTACTAAGTAACTCCTGTGTCTCTTCACATGTGCCACAAACCCTGACAACCACTGAATCTCCAACTGCATTTGTAAATCTGTTACTCTCTTCTCCATATACACTAGATCCTATGTTAGGTACCTACCAAGAAATTAAATTTAATAACAACAGAAATCAAATATCTTTAACAAAGAAGAGTAGGCATCAATTTCATATTTTTGTCTGCATTATTCACAATTCTGAAATTTCTTATTATCAATAACCACATTATAACACTTTCAACTTTAAAAATTTTTATATTGCTTTTGTACAAGATAGTTAGCACAGCATTTTCAATTAATTAGGCCTAGCTAAATAAAATTAACTGGTTACCTTTTCACTGATATAGTGACGAACAGTCTCTTGAATTAAAACATCAGCTAAAGTTTTAAAGTCATGAAAAAATCTGTTGTTTTTCTCTATTCCTATCTTTTCTTCTATTAAAAGTTCTACTAGAGGCTTTTCCTTCCTAATAATTAGAGCTATCCGTGAGGCCTTTGCTGCAACTTTCAGTAAAAGCTTCAAAATGGAGGAAAGCTGCATTCTTTACTGTAAATATATTTATTTTAATTTTAAAATTTATTTTTAAAAAGTAACATTTTAATATATCAAAGGCCGTTTTCAGGCTACAAATGATTTCCATTCTTTGAAGTAGTTTATGTTTTTGTTGATTTTATATCAATAGACACAAAAATTATTAACTATTACTGAATAAATGTTTCATTTCAACTTAATTTTTTTTAAAATAAAAATTCTGTTGAAACAAATTCCAAGAGACAGCTGGATACAATTGTAAATAGTTCCTTTAAATAAAATACAGTGTAACCAGCTATTGTTTACCCACGATAACGCAAATTCGGATATAATAGGGTCACGGCAAGGCTCCCAAAATTTCATATATTTATTCACTCATCCATTGTTTTGTTTTTTTAATTAAGTAAAAAAAAACTTATGAATAAATCAAACCCGTAAAAACAAAGTTTTTGACTATAAATCCCTTATATATGAGACAT
Source organism: Ampullaceana balthica (assembly GCA_944989445.1). Taxonomy (NCBI): domain Eukaryota; kingdom Metazoa; phylum Mollusca; class Gastropoda; family Lymnaeidae; genus Ampullaceana; species Ampullaceana balthica. The sequence continues at coordinate 2,902,517 of CALYLW010000021.1, forward strand.
AACTAAAAGTATTTACAAATATTTACAGACTGAATCTGTCTTTACTCCCCTTTGCTTTTAACCCAGGGGGGTGGGGGGTGGGAGAGGGGAAAGGTCTTATCACCGATCGCTGGACCGAGCTCAGCGTGACATGCAAAATGTAAACAAAAGCACGCCGGTACACCTGGTCAAAACACGAGATGTGTTCACCTGTGGCTGGGGTGAAGTCAAGTGACCCGTAAAATGTAAACGATAGCGACCGCTACATAAAGTTTATATAGATAAACTAAAAATGCATTAATTTAATAACTGTACGTTCGATCGATCTGAAATTTTGATACGATGCATTGTTAGGTGACACGGGTCCGTGTGCCAAATTTCAGCTCGATGCCTTCACGGGAAGTGGGTCATTTTTTACTTTTGTTTTTCCGCGGTGCCCGCCCAAAACAGACAGAGAGACAGAGACGGCGGTGAAGTTAATATAAGGGATTTTAAAAAGGAAAATTCATTTTGGTGATGACATCGCATTTAATTTGAATATAAAATGTCCATGTCGTGGTTCCTGAAATTTCAAATTCATATACATGAACGCGTATTTACCTCATACTGTGAAAAACATTATTTTAGTGTAAAAAAATGGTGTTTAAACTTTTATTATTAGTCTATGATAGGGTTCACCTATGATTTTTATTATAAAATATCTGAAATGCACTGGGATTGTGAAGTGTTATGCCAAAATTAACACTATCGAAACTATCAGTCAATTATTATAGATCTATGAGTTAATACATTAAGTTGCCTATGTGATTGTCTTCTATTAATTCTGTACATGTATACAATCATGGCTCAAACGATAGCCAACATGTGCTTCTTAACTAATTGCATACACAGCAAAACACAGAGAAAGTGGTGATTGATTAAAAATTTCTCATAATTTAATAAACATCAAAAAGCAAAAGCCGCAAACATGTTGGATGGGATTTGCATTGTTATTGTACATGTGTTCAGCACCTCCTGATCATTGCAGGACTACTGTACACTATTCATGATATAACTCTATCCATTATAATGGAGCTCAATTATCAAATTAAAGCAAGGTTTCACTGTATACAGCAATGTTTGTAAATTTTAAACTTTCAAATAATATTTATCAAATTTAACCTATTCATTAAATTGTTTCTTTATGAAGCCACCATTTTTTTAAATTCTACATTTTTTAATTTATTAGAGAACTAAAAACTTACATAAAATTCTCAAAAAGTTATTTTATGCCAACTTAAAATTCATAAAACCCTTTCAAAACAAAAATAGTATAAATAGTATATGTAAAAAAAAATGTATATTTATAATTATTTATGAAGTATTCATAAAATTTCATGTTATTGTTATTTCAAATACTCTTTTTTGTAGCAAGACATCCTTCTTTTTTTTCTCTGTTCACACAATATGCAAAGCCATTAATAATAAATAAAATGTTATTTTCTATAGGGGTCTCAAACTCAAGGCCTGCAGAGTGAAATTTTGTACCCAACTACTTAACATCTATTATTAATGTTAATACAAGTAATAAATATTTCATTATTCTGAAATGATGTCAAAATTGGTAATACTTTATGCTACAGCAGCATTTTTTATTCCACGGGTTTGTAAACCTCCTTATCAGTAAAAGCTTATGGTAAGTGATTTAATGATTTAGAACATAAAGAGAAAGATGAACATAAAGAGAAAGATAAGCATAGATGCATTCATATATGCCTTGAGAAAGTAGAAGTGCACAAAAAGTATAACATCAGACATCATTAAAATAATAATTAAAAATATCAGGGAGACAAAAGAAATGGGCAAATGGGTAAAAAAATATGGTCAACAATACTACTGAGGCAACAAAACTTTTTGAAGACAACAAAAAAAAAGAGAGTAATGCAGCAATTAAAGCTAGCAACATTGAATTCCCATAGCAGATAAGATTTTTATGTATGTTTTGTTTTACTGCTTTTCTCGCTGATAAATACTTTTTAAATGCCATTTTTGTTGTTAGGTTGTTGCAAGTCTTTTTCAGGAAATTTCCTAACCTTTCTATTTTCTTCATGGAGTAGAATGGGGAGGTTGATCTCGTATGGCTCTCTCTTATTTACATCTCACAAGATTGGAAAATACTGAACAAGAAGTTACAAGGTCAGGGTCAACTAGAGTAGTGCTTCTCAAACTTTTTAGCATGGATAACCGGCAGGAATTTTTTCCATTGCACCAGGGACCGGTGGACTATTTTCCATTTTTTATGTAATAATTCAGCCTCTTCTAAACTCTACATCCAGATTATTTAAGTTTGAGATCTCTGTTTAAAATTTAAGAAATTTTATGCAAATTCTTATTCAAGCTCTCTTCTTTTTTTTGTTGGTCTTTATACGTTGTACTAAGCAAACTGAAAATAATTCTTTGAGAGAAATTACTTTTTTCTTTACTTACCAACTTTGAGTATTAAATGCCAAATTTAACAAAGCACATTGATATTTATCTCATCAAATTCTAAAAAGTCTAAGTGCTCTAATTATTTTCCAACAAAAAGAAGTTTAAAATAGACTAATTTGAGGGGATGTATTGTATAGTGATGGTGAGCCTGTGGCACGCGTGCCAGTCGGATTCTTTGGAGTTTTGGCACTTAGCTATAAATAATTGGGTTTTGGTTTGAATTTTGGGCACTCGGCCCAAAAAAGGTTCACCACCACTGGTTTAGGATGTGAAACTATAACACCAAAATTTAGAACAGGTTGTGAAACACTGAGGCTGTAGAAAATCACAATTTGATTGAGCTGAAGAGAAAGACTTCCGGAATTGGCAGAAGTTGGCCTAATAATTTTTACTAAACAAGCTGCCAAGCATTTGCCGTGGGAAGGCTTTAACTTCCTTTTATTAAATTTACTTGCAAAATATACATTCGAGTTATACAGTTTATATGAATGGCAATTATTATAACTTCTAGGAAATCTATTTTGCGTCTATTTAACAGAGTGTCACAGCTATGTAAACATATATCTAGATAATTACTATTTATGAATTATCCGTTGTACCCCAAAACATCCTGTCCCTATTAACAGAACTAAAACCAGATATAATTCCTACCAACTCCCTCCTCCCACATTACACACACCAAAAAATTGCAGTCAGAACAAGCCCCTACTCTTTTCTTATATACTATATTGTTTGTTTGCTGTTGATATCACTTCTACTACTTTAATCTTCCTTTAATCTTTCTACTCTCTTCTTTAAAATTGTATACGCTTTTTTCAACCTTCTGCATTTAGCACTAACTTTCCTATAGTTATACATTTTTTTAATCAATATTCTTTAACTATACAGAATCCTGATAGTCATCTCCCTGAAGAATAGTAAATCAACCTATTTAATATTTATACCTAAGTTAAACATTTAATCATTTCCCCCAGATTTTTTCCCCCACTCAGTACTGTAAATGGTTGAGTGTGACACACTGGTTGGGTTAGATATTAAGTTAGATAATTTTAGACTGCTTCAAACAAAAACATGAATATACCGTATATACTTTTTTTAGACAAATCTAGGGGAAAAGTTTGGAGGGTCGGCTTACAAGCAGGTCATAGGTGATTTCTGCATGTACATTGAATATCGGTGCTGTTATTGTAGATCATCAAGGTCCTTGTCTACATTCTACAAGATTCATCTTCTCTACCAGAAGCTATAAAATATTATTAAACATCTTCAATGACATTATTTATTCATTTTATTTATCTTTATGACTGTTTTAATAAATTGTTTTACAAATATTGTTTTCAACAACAAATTTTAATGTGCGCGCTTACCCACTGTTTACCAAAGAAACAAACATACTGGTAACTCTTGCCTAACGAAGAGCAAAAAGACAAAGATATGTAGTACAAAGTAGTAGGAAATACAAAGAAAAGTATTATACAAAGAGTGGGTAGTGCCTATAATATATAGTCATCAATTTAAAATATTTTCAAATAATATTATTCTGAACAATAATATTCGATTTAGCTTGTAGTTTTTTTTTAAATGTACCATTTTGTTGACGCTGTCCTATTATTTTTTGGGGTCGGCTTACGAGCGGGTTACACACTTTTATACTATTGAGTCTATTGTCTTCCAAAAGAGGGGGGGGGTCGGCTTATGAACAAACGGGCCATAGAACGAGTATATACGTACAGTACTTATAATGTTTTTCTAAACAAAACAGAGCCTGGAAGTGAGATTGATTTTTACTTTTAACTTCAGACTCAGCACACTGGATCTAATTAATTGATAAATAAATAAATGGTTAATAATACTTATAATTAGTTTTATTCTTAGAATTAGAATTAAATCAATCCTTGGTCTTGATTTTTAAAAAAAAATTTTTGCAGTCACTAGCATTAGCCTGCAGTTGTAATTACTCATTTACTGTAGACAACAATCTACAGTTTACAGCAAGACATACTCATAGTCATAGCCGTGCCATATAATATATATCTGATATAGACAAAAACAGCAATAATATATAGTATTATTATATAGTTAGCTTAAGACTTTAGGTCCTACATTAAGATGATAAAGTACTTCATACTTTCCACTAAGCCTAAGTCTAAGACTAAGTAAAAAGTTACTAACTTAGTCTTAGACTAACTATTAGCTGTATTAGTATTAGTACTATTAGCCTCTTTTAAATTTAATAATGAATAATGTAAATCTAGTAATAATAGTTATAGTTATAGTATAGTAGTATAGTTTTACTAAATCTAAGTCTTAAGTTTAAGTCTAAGTCACTAAGACTAAAGATAAGTCTGCAGTCAAACAGTTCATCATCAAGATGTAATTATAAATTATTGTTAGTTATTATATGTTTCAATCAGTATGACATGACTATGACCATGGCTGACTATGGCGTATTTTACTTAAAATCTATCAAGAAGTCAAGTCTAAAATAAATATTTAAAATTAAACAAAAGTGTGGGGAGGGGGGGGATTACCTTACTAAGTTATTATAAGTATTAGTTTAGTCTACTGAGCCTAAGCCTTGGCCTTAGTAACTTAGTGCCTTGCCTTAAACTTAAGTCTTAACTATTAACTGTAAGTTAAAATTTAAAGCCTTAGCGGCCTTAGCCTTATCCTTACTGTCATTGCCTTAGCCTTAGCTAGTCCTACTTCTTCTTACTAAGACTAAGAAATTCATCATATCTAATACTAACAGTACACTATCCGTGTGAAGGCAAGGGTTTGTAAAGTTTGTTCCCGGGGCCTAGGGCGTCCCTGAGGCTGAGTCACCCCGCTCTGAATGGGTACCTATGTAGTGTTAGGCGGCTGGGTAATGCATGGAACCCACAAAGCCGTGGCCTGTGAACGCTGCATCACTTGCCAACAGATCATCTGTCATGGTCTGTGGACGCAACTATCTTCTGCATAGAAGGAGCGTCTGTATAGATAATATAAGATAAGATAACACTAACATCTAGTTTAAAATTTAGTTTAAGTTTAGTCTTGTCCTCTTGTTGACTTAATATATTTAATTTTAAGAATAAGAGTAAGACTTATAACTTAGCCTATGACAATGACTATGGCTATGGCCTATAAAAATGAACGATGTAATTGTAATTGTAAATGAAAATGAGTAAATGTAATTAATTAGTAATTATATATAATATATATATATATTATTATATTATATATATTATTGGAATATTTGGAAATATTGTATTCAATATTGTTGATATAACAATCATCTCCTCATTTATCTTGGGAAACTTCAAATAATGTATCACACAATTACATTAAATTTTATTTAATTTATGCCGAATCCTTTCACTTTCACAGGCACGGACACAATAAATTAGGAGACTGTTACTGCTATTTTAAGCAACTTCCTGTTATTGTTTATCAGTATCAGTGAATCTCAGTTTTGATATCTTTGGTATCAAATTTCCTGTATTCAGCGGTGAAGCCTATTTTTATATTGCAGTGGTTGCTTAAAAAATATATCAATATCATGTTATTACTACAATGATATACATATTTTCAACACATTTTTTCAATGAAGTGAGTGAAGTTTATACGTAAGGCATTTAACAAAGTTATGTTATCTCAAGTCAATATTTATTTAGCGTAGTCTAATTATAGTTTTTATTGCCGATGCTCTGAGTCTGAATGCCATTGCCACTATTGCATAATCATAAATAAAAGAAAACGTAATAAAACAAACCCGTAAAAACAAAGTTTTTGACTATAATCCCTTATATATGAGACATAACTAAAAGTATTGATTATTTTCAAACGCGACAAATATTTACAGAATGAATCTGTCTTAACTCCCCTTTGCTTTTAACCCGGGTGGGGGGTGGGAGAGGGGAAAGGTCTTGTCACCGATCGCTGGACCGAGCTCAGCGTGACACGCAAAATGTAAACAAAAGCATGCCGGTTTACCTGGTTAAAACACGAGATGTGTTCACCTATGGCTGGGGTGAAGTCAAGTGACCCGTAAAATGTAAACGATAGCGACCGCTACATATAGTTTATATAGATAAACTAAAATTGCATTAATTTAATTATGGTACGTTCGATCGGTCTGAATTTTTGATACGATGCATTGTTAGGTGAGTCGAGTCTATGTGCCAAATTTCAGCTCGATGGCATGACGGGAAGTGGGTCATTTTTTACTTTTGTTTTTTCGCCCGACCGACGTACGAAGAGATGACGACAAGATTTTGAAGTTAATATAAGGGATTTTTAAAAACAAGTTTTTGACTATAAATCCTTTATATAGGAGACATAACTAAAAGAATGTTCATTATAATACGCTGCGCAAGACAATCCAAAAATACAAAATTGTAGTTATGTCTCGTAAAACATGTTTAATATAATGCGCACCGATCGGGAATATCTTTTTAAAAAGTAACGTCAATATAATACGCACCGAATCATGCAACAGGAAAGTATTAAAAAGGTCGTTCAATATAATACGCACCGCGACACTCTGAAAAATTAACATGATACATACAGATAAATAAAATAATCTAAAAATTCAATAATTTAATTACAGTACATGAGATCGATCTGATTTGATACGTTTTTATCATCGGTATGAGTCTGCCTGCAAAATTTCAGCTCCCTAGCTTACGAGGAAGTGGGTTAGAAATCGATTTAAAGTTTTTTTGACAAGCAAGGGCTCAAACAAACAGACACCACAAGTTAATATAAAGGATTTAGGAGGAGGAGACAAACAGGATTTTATTTTTATATGTAATCCGTTTTGACGAGTAACCTATGCAAAGAACGAAGACATTGTTCCAATCTTATCCGAGCGCTTCGTAAGTGTCACCAACCTGGCAGCAGTAATCTTGTTCCTCTGAATACGAGGACTAACAAGCAGAGGCGTCGCTAGGGTTGGTGTCACCCGGGGCGGTAGCTCATGGTGTCACCCGTTCACGACTGAAGGGGCCGTCCATGAATGACGTCACGCGAGGATGCCGATTTTTACCCCCCCCCCAGCGTCATGCTTATGCCCCCCACCCCTTTTTCACGTCTTATGTCACAAAGTTTAGATACAAGCTGTATTTTCTAAATAAAAATTAGCATTTTGCAAATTATTTTTTGTCATTTAAATATGTATTTAGGGTAAGTCTGCTCTCTGATGTCGTAACACGCGTGAAGCCATCGAAAACGTCATTAAATAAATGGTAAACAATCAAATATTTAAGTAAAACTTTTATTTAAAGTTGCGCGTTTTTTGTATGTGACGTCATATTTTTAACCCCTACCCCTCGTCACACATCGCCACAGATGCGTGACCCCCTCACCCTATTACGGATTGAAAGGGGGTGCTGAACGGGCTAAAGCCAGGGGCCACTAATAATTTAAGGTCACCCAATCTTATTATAGTGTATAATAAAGATGCAGGCAAATGTTTGTATGAATCCCTGAAAATGCCTTGGACATTCATACGGCAATGCTGCAAATATGAGTAGGAAGTATAACGGAAACTAGGCTATTCTTCGTGAGAAGTGCAGTGTTGCTCATTATCTGCCGTTCATAACTCATTCCCTTAATTTGGTTGGGAAAAGTGCAGCAGGTTTTCCTGATGCAGTCAGATTTTTTGTCTTTTGCAACATCTTTATACCCGGCTTGTTGCATCTACTCGTCGTTGACAGGTACTTTAAAATCACATGAAATTGATTCATGTTAACAAAGCCTTGTGTGACACCAGATGGTCAGCCTGACATGATGCAGTAAGGTCTGATAATAACTTATACCATGCGAATGTCGCAGCACTGGAAGAATTAGCAACAAACGAAAAATCAGCAACGTGACTGTCTACTTGAAGCAGAAGGATTTCTAAAGGAACTAGAACAACTGGAGGTCGCTATTTTACTTGAAATTTGGGAATCAATTTTAGAAAGGAAGTCTCTCATTGAGTTTGTTAAAAGGCAGCATTCTTAATTTGATTCCTATGAAGTCAAAAGAAAGGACAAGTCCGTGGTAAAAAAGAGTATGAACAATCTTCAATGCTATCCACACAAAAAAAAGAAGAAGAAAAAAGGGCGTCAGTTTGATAAAGGAACATCACCAAAACAGTATTCTCCCCGAGACAAAAGTTTCAAGGTTGATGTATTTCTGGTAATCATTGACAAACTTTCTTAAGCCCTACAACATCGGTTAGGCCCATATAAAGACATCCATGAGAATTTTGGCTCTCTTACAAACCTATCTGAGCTCAGCAATTTTCGCCATCCGATGAGAAGCAGCCAAGATAATGGAAGAATATTCAAGTGATTTCGAAGACTGCTTACCTTCAGAATTAGTCCAATTTTCAAAACTCTTTTAAAAAGTTATTGCCCAGGCTCAGGGTAAGGAAAAGGCAGTAGCCCAATGCCAAACTCAAAACACGTGCACAGAGCTAAAAATTTGCTGCTTTTGAATGAGCTAAATTTCACACAGCCCTTTACAAATGTACACATCGCACTTCTCATCTATCTCTTAATGATGACATCAAACTGCAACTGAGAGCAATGCTTTTTAAAGTTTAAAAGAATATAAAATGAGTTAGAATTTGCATGGGACAACAAAGACTGAATATGCTCTCTCTAATGAGCATTGAAAAGGAACTTACTTGTAAGCTGTCTTAGCTTTGCTGACTTGATTGAAAACTTCACCATGAGAAAAATTCGCAAACGAAAGTTTTAGGTTCAAATAATAATAATAATACATATTTTTCAATAATTTTTTTATTTCAACTAGAGAAAACAATTCGCTACCCCATGGAAAAAAACAGTTTTAAAAAAATAATTAAAAATAGGGAATAACGCGTAATATTATTCTTTATGGGGGAGCGTTCGTAACCACCAAACAGCGTAAGTGGGGATGAGACAATGGGCGTAGGGAAGGGGGGGGCAAGGGGGCACCCCCCCCCCTACATTTGAGAAAAAAATGTCATAAAGTTTTTACACTAAAACTGAACTAAATTTCCTGAAAGTTTAATACATGGAAGACAGTTTACATTTATCAAACATAAAAAAAAGAATTATATCTGCAAGTATAACTGATTGCATTACTGATTGTTCTAAATATTCCAGTTGTTTAACAATTTCTGTAACATTTCCAGCAAAAATCCGCAAGCTTTTATATTTATGTGACCATCTAGTTTCACATAGCAAAGGAACATTTGGAATTAGGTTTCTTTGCTGATTACTTTCTCGGAAAAACACTATTATTGACTTAGGGGCCGTCCATAAAGTACGTCACGCTATTTTAGACAATTTACCCCCCTCCCCCCTGTCACAAACTGTCACACATCTCCTCGGACCCCCCCCCCTAAAGTACGTCACACTTTCGAACAAAAATGTTGCTTTTTATTAACAAAATAATCAAAATTTAATATAAAACAGCGTGACGTCACACATGGCCGGACACCCCCTCCCCTCTGTCACAAACTGTCACACTTTCTTACACTTACACCCCCTCCCCCCTCTGGAGCGTGACGTACTTTATGGACGGCCCCTTAATTGTTCCTATTGTGTTTCGTACAACATTCACATTATTTAAATTGTTCACAACAAGATTTAGTTTATGTGAACTGCAATGTAAAAATGCTGCTTTTGGATATTTTTTCGAATTATTGCTTGGACTCCTCCTTCTTTACCTGCCATTGTAGACCATCCGTAGTATCCTTGACCAACAATCTTTGTCATATTTAATCAAAATTCTAATGAATTAGTAATGATGATGTTGGATAAACCTTCAGCTGTTCTATTGACAATTGTAATATATCCCTGGAATTCTTCTGTGATCATCATTTTCCCATTTTGTTCTTTGACAAATCTAACACCAAGTGACATCTGCTCAATGCCTCCTGAAATGTCATTTGTCTCGTCGGCAAGTATATAAAATGCAACTGAATTATTTGCTTCACGAACAATGTCTTCACCCAAGAGAGACTCACAAATTTCGATTTTAGTGTTTTTTGTAGTTGCCGAGATACACTCAGCGGTTACCCGTCAAAACGGCCCCAGACAAAACGGCCCCGACATAACGGCCCCGGTCAAAACGACCCCAGACAAATTGTTAACATTTTTTAAAAAAAAATAATAATTTTTTTTTGCATTTTAAGCTTTCGTCAAATTTTTTACCCTTAAACTTAAAAAAGTGGTAAAATTGTAAAATTATTTCTTGTGATGTTATTATATTGTTTCTTGTCAACAAACAACCGTTATTGGTACCATTTCGCGTAAACGCTATTAAATTCACTTTTGTGGTGTTATTATTATTGTTTATTGTTAGCTAAACCTGACACTGAATAGGTGAATAAAAATACGAATAATTTTGATTGTATATTTTACTATTAGTCCATCTATTAGTCCAGGGCCGTTTTGTCGGGGCCGTTATGTCGGAGCCCAATTGTCGGGGCCGTTTTGTCCGGGGCGTTTTGTCGATGAACCATACTCAGCACTACAAGAACCAATTGACAAACGATTACCAAGAATTTCATCTCTAGAATCAACACGAAACTCTAACAGTTCATACAAATTACCAGAATTTGATTCTGTTCGACGAAGCGCGAAAACATGCATGCAGCAAAATAGAATTGTAGAAATGATGGGACCCAGTTTGTTGCGATTTTCTTGAAATTGTCTTCTAAATGATAAGTCCAACTGCTCATCTATAGAAACTGCCTTGGCTTAAAGCAAATAAAATTGTTTGCATCTTCATGAGAGCCTTTGTGCCATAATGTGCTTTGCAGGTTGCTACGTGCATCTTCGTTGAAATCTTTACATTTTGTACATGGTTTGATGACAAGTACCCACTGAACTCATAGAATTACTTTTTGCAGAAACAACACGCAATATTTGCAAAAGGCACCTATTAACATTTGCGAGTATACAAGCCACGGTGAATAGTCTGATAACCATGCATATCTAAAAACTAAAAACTCTGTTTCCCTCACTGTCAGCTCTAAAATCATAATTTTTATCAAGGGTCCAACAATCACGAATCAGCTGCAATTTCAACTTATTTGAAAGGTCGTATGTCCAGACATACCTTCCAATATCCAATTTAGGAAATGAATAAGTGTCAGCGACAATCAAATTAGGAACAGTTGCTTCAGTTGTGTCTGGCTGTTGAACGTGTACTGTTGTCCTCAATGCCAATGATAAGTCAGATGCTGCAGACGCCCCAAAATCTTCTAATAACGGCATTTCGCAATCCCGCGATTGGTCTACTTTTCGAATTTTTTTTTAGCCTGTAAAAAAATTTCTGATATCCATCCTTGGTAATCCTGCAGTTTCTACACGTATATTATTCCACAGCAAAATTCAATTTTCTCGTGAGAACTTAAGTTTTTAATTTATTAAATGCATTAATAAATGTTGTATTTTAGCTAATACAGCACTAATTTGTAAGTCTTATTAATTTCTAAGGCTTTTTTCGACCCTTATTTTATACTGAACTTGAATTTAATTGAAAATTGTACCTGTATGGCATTGTCAGTTAAAATAACAAAAAGTGGGGTTTCCCCCCCCCCTGGAAAAATTCCTAGCGACGCCCATGGATGGGACCGTCGTAACCTGGGGTAACAGCAAAGGCTTCACCATGGTGTTGAAAATTTTTATCTTTGGTAAAGTAGTAATTATACATAAAGCAATTAATTCTAATTTAGAAATACAACACAAAGATAACTTAATACAACCCTCAAATAGACATAAGGATAAAAACACCTTTCTTATTCCGTATGCAAGAACAAACACATACAAATTTTTGTTCTTCCCGTCCGGAATTCAGGCGGGGAATGGGTTGCCTGAAGAAACCAGGAAAACCAACACTTTATCAACATTTAAAACTCTAATAAGAATGCAGGACTAAACACAAACCATAGATAAGTGTAGGACGCAATAATATTATGTATAGAAGGAGCGACTGTAACAGATAAGATAAGACAGATAATAATTGCTGCTCAGGTTTCTGGAGACTCAGACATTCCTGAGTTGTTGAAAGGATGCCTTTGCCTTCCGACCGTCTCGCAGCAGTGGGTAAACAGCATTTTACATTGTGTCTTTGCAAACCTTAATTGGGATGGACAGCAAGGAGATCACTTTATAGTTGGGGCAAATATTTTTCCTCCAAGGAATTTGTTCCTCCTCCTATTTCTTCATGAACAGGAGGTGCAGCCTAGTTTCCACATCGGTTTCCAAGCCCGAATTCAGTGCATCTGCTGGGATGACATCCTGTTCTGCAACTTTGAATTTCTAAGTTGTTTGATGGCAATACGGATCTCACCTTTGGATGGTGTACTTCTTTAACAGCTCTTCGAAGTGCTCTTTCCATCTGCCTCACGGTTGCGCCTTATTTGATATGTTGTAATCTTTGTCCTTCAGTTATCTCTCTGGCTTGTTAAATTTCCCAGAATCTTGTATTCCCATAGTAAGATACATATTCTGCTTTCTTTGGAAAGTATGCTTAAAAAGTAATTTTTGTCTATCTTGGTGGGTATTTTTACTATTCTACATCTGCATACTCATGTTGGTAAGTAGGTTTATGCGCGTGTGTACGACTGTTGTTCTTTTCTGATTTCTTCATTTTCCTCTCTTCAGCCATTCTCAGTTTATACGCTGTTCTGTTATCCATTCTTTGTGTACATGTTACTTGTCCCCCAAAACTATTTGCCATGTTGACTGATCTGCTTTCTTCACTCTAAGCCAGGGGTCTGGAAACTTTTTGTCTGAGAGAGCTTTAAACACCACATATTTTGAAAAGTAATTCTGTGAGAGCCATGCATTATGTTTAAAACTAAAAACTCAAGTAAATGTGTGCATTTTGTGTAAGGGACCATCCATAAATGACGTCACGTGATTTTGGCTCATTTTGTTTTCACAAACATATATTCTCACAGATAACATGATAGTGTGTAAATTTCAATCGTATTGATCAACGGTAAGTTCGTGAAAATTCATTTACAGTGGAACTTCGAGATATGAATGCTTCAAGTTACGAAAAATCCAATAATCGAAAGGCCACTCGAAGAATATTTTGTTCAAAGATACGAAGAATGCGCAGCTGAAAACACTAGGCATCGCATGACTGCATTCAACTCCCCACTAACAGATCTGCTCTCCTATTGGTCAGTTTTTTGAAAAGAAACATCCCGAAAAGGTTCAAACAGGCCGTGTTGTTGCGCAGTCCAATGACATTTGCCTGACTCATTTCAGAAACATTGTAATAAATAGAAGTTAAAAAAAGATTTTTAAAAACCACGTTTTTTTAAGCGGACTAAAAAGAAGAAAATAATTTAAAACTTATAAGTTCAAGTACTTCGATTTAATATGACTAAAAACGTGGGGCGGGCGCTTATGAGGTTTAACATATGCTGCTCACTCATGCTCTCACTTATAGATATCTCTTTTGCCTTCTAAAATAGAAATCTTTAATTTTTATACCAAACACCCGCCCCACGTTTTTAGTCATATTAAATCGAAGTACTTGAACTTATAAGTTATAAATTATTTTCTTCTTTTTATCTGCTTAAAAAAAAGGGTTTTTTTTAAAATCTTTGTTTTACTTCTATTTATTTTATTCTTTTTAGTCCACTTATAACAACCTGTTCTTTAAAATATTTTTTACCTCTATTTATTTTACCAAACAAGCGCCCGCCCAATGTTTTAAAAACATTGTGATGTGGTCACGGGGTGAACTCACGGATGTCAACAAAAACAGACGGTACAGATTCTTATATATAGACTATAGATAAACTAAAAAGTTCAATAATTTAACAACGGTATATTCGATCGATCTGAAATTTTAATACAATGCATTGTCATCAGGGTTCTATCTGTGGTAAAATTTTCAGGTCTCTAGGACCATCAGAAGTGGTTCAATTTTACGTTGGCAGATTTGAAAAAAATCTTGGACAAAAAGGAACGAAAGCGAGTTAATAAAACGTGGTTATAAATAGAAGTTTTAAAAAAAGATTATTAAAATCCACGTTTTTACAAGCGGACTAAAAAGAAGAAAATAATTTAAAACTTATTAGTTCAAGTACTTCGATTTAATATAACTAAAAACGTGGGGCGGGCGCTTATGAGGTTTAACATATGCGGTTCACTCATCCTCTCACTTATAGATCTCTCTTTTGCCTTCTAAATTAGAAATCTTTAATTTTTATACCAAAACCAAACAGAAGCGAAGATGATGAAAATGAGGCGAAGAAAATGAAAGGTGAAACAGAAAATTAGAAAACGCAAAACAAAACGCTTTATTTTAAAAATTTAAAAAAGCAAACCAGTTTAAAATAAGTTTAAGTGTTATGTTACGTATGTTTAGAGTACAGATGTAGGCTACTAATTTTAAGTCTTTATTTATCTTTGATTCATGCAAAGTTTGTACCCATTAATTTCATCAAGTTAAGTGTTTCGTAAGTACTGGCGTAATGTTTTCTGCCATCCGTTCTCCTCCCATACCACCTCCTCTGACACCTCGTCTCACTCGAAAGGTAAGGGTTCACATTTGTGTAATATTATTTGTATTTATTTTATTCTGTTTTCATTGTTTTATTGTTATTTATTAGAATTATAATGTTTACTTTTAAAGATTGAATAATCTTACTTTGTTTTATCTGGTTTTCCGTGATATTTACACTTTTTAGTGCAGTTTCCGTGTAGCTGGGAACTTGGAACGGATTAGGCATTTAACATGTAAAACTTATTTCGACATACGAAAAATTCAAGATACGAAATACACCCCGGAACGGATTAATTTCATATCTCGAGGTACCACTGTACAAGATATGACTCCGACAAATGGACAGAGATGTGTAATTAAATGAAGTCGATTTCTTTTATAAATAATAATAATAATAATAATGAGGTTTATAAAAACCGTAACGACTTTTAAGTTAAATGAAATCCATTTCTATTTATAAATAATCAATATACATAATTCCCGTTGCCTGTATGTATGGAAGTAACTAGGTGGCGCTGCGAAATTTGTAATGCTGTTAGGTGGCGCTGCGATCAACATGATAAAATAAAATTACTGCAGCAAAAATAACACTTTCAAACGTGCCGCATAAAATTGTTCAATATGATAGTGATAATAAATGAATCAAATAAAAATAAATTAAAGTTCTGTATTACATTATTTATTATTCTGATGTGTATTTTTTCAAAATTAATAGATTTCAGCTGAAATCTATTCATTTTGAAAACTTCCGTCATTTTTGACGGGTTACACTAGTAAATTATTTTTGGATTTCTGGCTCAGTTCTGGCTTGGTTTCAATCATACTTATCTAACAGATCACAGGTGGTATCAGTAAATAGCTGTATCTCTCACAAAGCTGACTTGGTTTATGGTGTGCCTCAAGGCTCCGTTTTGGGTCCGGTACTTTTCGTAATGTATACAAGGCCACTACTTCTACTGCTCGAAAAGCATTCAATTAAAAGCCAATCATTTGCAGATGATACTCAGCTATACACCAACACTGATCCAGTGGCGTAGCTAGGGGGGTGGTGGGGGCGGTCCGCCCCGGGCGGCACTCATTAAGGGGGCGGCATTTGTGGGCATTTGAAAAGTACAACCATTTCCGACAACCGCCCTATTTCTTTTGAAGGGGGACAACCAAGGTGAAACAAAAATATTTGTAATTTCGAGTTTTAATTAA
Source organism: Ampullaceana balthica (assembly GCA_944989445.1). Lineage (NCBI taxonomy): Eukaryota > Metazoa > Mollusca > Gastropoda > Lymnaeidae > Ampullaceana > Ampullaceana balthica. The sequence goes on from CALYLW010000021.1 coordinate 2,918,666, forward strand.
CCGATTCGCGCAACATTTTTTTTATTACATAGTGGATATTATAACTAACGCAAAAACGTTCAAACAATTTTAATCGATCATAAAGGCATCCATTTGTTTGGAAAACTAAGCGGTATAAGTCATAAGAAAAATCATTTTTAAAGAAAAATACTAAAAAAAACACATCACCGCTGGGTCGAATAATATGTGCTATTAATATCGCCACGACAGTTTGTACGTGGAATTTTGACATTCGCAGAATGATGCGCGAACACGTACCTAAAGGCATGGTGGATCCAATATTGTGTGTAACTTGCAAGTAGCAATTTATATTACTGTTTTAGTTTTCAGAAAATTATTGTAAGGTAAGTTACTAAAAATTAAATTTATTTTGTTTTATTGCATTTAAGTAGCACACATAATTTGTATTTTTCATTAAAATACGGTTATTCATTAAACAAATTTAAACATGTTACGCCTATCCAATTAAAGTATTGTATAAATAATTTGAATTCGTCTATTTATGGAAAATTATTAAGATTTATGACAAGAATATTTAAATATTCAAATTTCTCTGATAATAAACACCACAATAGGCATAATTATTTCGAAAAAGACATACTTTAAAATTTCAATCGTCTTGGAAAAATTGACATCTGATGAAGTAACTTGGAAAACGAGATCAGATGCTGGAATTTTACTCAATTCAATTCAATATTTTTCTCTTCTATGTTATCTCAATTTATGGGAATCCGTCATTTTTTAAATTAATGCAAAGTCATTGCATGGAACAAAGAGATGTGCTAATACAAAATGCTTTTATATCAGCCAAACAATTTGTGAAGAGATGGAAATATCAACTGAACGCCGAGTCCAAAGGAGAAAAAAATACAAGTAGGGAAAATTCAGAAGACGTGGTTCTATTTTTAGAAAAAGACATCGAGAAATGTTTTTATACATGGATGGAATTATAAAAGAGAATAAAAGAACGTTTTGATGAGTTGCATGTCCTTGCAAGAAAATATTCATAATACCATGTAACCTACTAAATGAAGCATTTGAACGTCAACTAAATTACTCTATTGACATTGATAAAGAACGGTTCAATATGGAAAGAAAAAGGATCCAGGTTTTTATGGCTGTACTGTACCTACACTATAAGAAAAGGCGTTATGTTAGGAAACCTGGGGAAAAGGCCCCCTTGATCTATTAAAATTTATTCAACAGTATAGATTGGAGAATTCTGTACCAAATTTTTTAAATTTTGCTATGATTTTTTTCAACTATTGATATCAGTATCGCTAGTTATGAAAGGAGCTTCTCAAAACTGAAGTTGATAAAAAAATTATCTTCGTTCCACAATGAGCGATTAAAGTAAACAAAATCTTGCAATACTGTATATCACAGATAATTTTAATTTTGATAGTATAATACACGATTTTTCTATTATGAAAGTTAGGAAAGTAAATGTATAAATATGATTACATACTAATGTATACACTTTCTTTGTTTGTAACAAAAATCATTTATTTATAAATACAAAATAAAAGAATAGTGATTGGTACTGTTTTTTGTGTAATTTTGGAATATGTTTTGTACCCTTTGGGGGGGGGCAAGGGGGGGACTACCTGCTACCTCAGTAACTTTCTTGTGGTCTTTAAATAAGGATCTTGTATTTTGTAAATTTGTATTTATTGGTATATAATCTTATGCGGCCTCTTTTATAACTGCTCACATAAATATGGCACGCAATGGTCAACACGTTCCCCACCTTTACTTCGTTTCAATTACAATTGTTTATTCATGTTTCTTAATTTATAAAAACCATAACATAATCGACTAACTGGCCGTCCACAAATGACGTCACGCGATTTTGGCTGATTTTTCACCCCTTCCCCCCTCGTCACAAAATCTTAGACCTTTTCTTCAATAAGACGTCACAAAGCTTTGACCCCCCTCCCCCCATAAAAGCCGTATTTTCTATTTGAAAATGAGCATGTTTCAAATAAAAAAAATTGTCATTTAAGTATGTTTTTAGTGTAACGCTGCATTCTAATATCGTAACACGCGTTTTACATAAACGTCATTAAATAAAGTTTCAGTAATCAAATATTTACGTGGAAATTTTATTTAAAGTTGCGCCTTTTGACGTGACGTCACATTCCTTAAACACCCCTCTCGTCACAAATGTTTACCCCCCCCCCGGTGCGTGACGTCATTTATGGACGGCCCCTAAAAAGGGCGGCAAATTGGAGACAGCCCCGGGCGGCAAAAGTTCTAGCTACGCCATTGCACTGATCCCCCTGATATTGACTCCACTGTCAAATTGATGCAGGAGTGCATTGGTGAGGTAAAGTCTTGGATGACTTTCAGCAAGCTCAAGCTGAATGATGATAAGACAGAAGCACTCCTATTTTGCAACAATAAATCACGCAGTACTTTGTCTCTTCCTAATTCTATTCAGGTGGCTAGTTCTGATATACTGTTCAAAACATCGACTAGGAATCTTGGCTACATTATTTCTGACAACATGTCTACCAAAAACTTCATCAATCACATATGTCGCTCTGCCTACACCGCCATTCGTCAGATCAGCTCATTCCGTCATTACTTAACAGTTAGTGCAACAAAAACTATAGTCTGTGCTCTTGTTCTAGCTCGTATTGATTATTGCAATTCTCTTCTGTCAGGTGCGCCAAAACAATGCATTGAAAAACTACAGAAAGTTCGAAAATTCAGCTGCCAGACTAGTTCTTAAGGCAAAAAAACATGACCATGTTACTCCGCTACTTTACTCACTTCATTGGCTACCTATACAAGCTCGAATTGATTACAAACTGGCTGTTCTCTGTCACAACTTCTTTTCTGACTCATCTCCTTCCTATCTTACTGAACTTCTGTCGGTCTACTCACCCAGTCGTCAGCTACGCTCTTCTGCAGACACACGTATTCTCTGTGTTCCTAAGACACGAACTAAAACTTTTGGCGAAAGGTCATTCTCTTTTTGTGCAGCCAAACAATGGAATTCTCTACCATTACACATCCGTAGTATTCCAACTACCAAGTCCTTCAAGACTGCACTTGAGACGCATCTTTTCAAAATGTATTTACAAAATTAATGAAGCAACATTTGTTTTAATGATTAGCGTAGCTTATGTGTAATGCACTGTCCTTTATGTTGTTATTATGGTATGAATGGTTATTTAATTATTATATGTATGTTATGATCTCCATGTAAAGCGCCGTGAGCCCGGTTCCTTGGGGGGCCATCCATATATTACGTAGGCACAAAATTCGTAATTTTATACCCCCTCCCCCCGTTGCATCCCGTACATTTTCGGGACCCCCCCCCCATGCGTACGTACAAATTCGCTCACCACCCCCCCCCCTTTTTTTAAAAATAAATTTTAAGCCGGAGTCAGAAGATATTGGTTTTACTATTTGAAGCCGTCCATAAATGACGTCACACGCCTAAAAAGGGGGCGGGGGTCACGCATTTGTGATGAGGGGAGGGGTGTGACGTCACATCAAAATGCGCACTAAAATATTTGAAAATGCGGCTTCTTTTAAGGGGGGGGGGCGGGTCAAAGCTTTGGGGCCGTCCATTAATGACGTCCCGCGATTATGGCTGATTTTCACCCCCCCCCCACGTCATGCGTCGTCACTAAAAGTTAGACCCCCCACTCTTTTCCAATATTACGTCACAAAAATGCCCCTTCCCCCCCCAAAAAAAAATAATTGAAAATTAGCATGTTTCAAATCACTTTTGGCCAAGTTTAAGTATGTATTTAGTGTAAGGCTGCACTTTAATATCGTAACACGCGCGAAGCCCATGTAAAACGTCATTAAATAAATTGTAAACAAACATATATTTAAGAACATTTTTTATTTTAAGTTACCCGTTTTGATGTGACGTGACATTTCTTAAACTATCCCTCCCCTTCGTCACAAATGGTCGACTCTAGGTGCGTAACGTCATTTTGGCACATTTTTCACCCCCCCTCGTCCCAAAAACTTAGACCACCCCTTCCAATATGACGTCACAAAGCTTTGCACCCCCCCCCCTAAAAGCTGTATTTTCTAGTGGAAAAGGAGCAGGTTTAAAATCACTGTTTTGTCATTTTAGTATTTATTTAGTGTAGGCCTGCATTCTAATATCGTAACATGTGTGAAGTAAAACACCACGTAACAAATAAAAAATTTAAGTGGAACTTTTATTTAAAGTTGCGAGTTTTGATGTGACTCACATTTCTCTAACAACCCCTCTCCCACGTCATACGTCGTCACAAATATGTAGACCCCCCCCCCTTTTCCCCTAGGTGCTTGAAATCGCCGACTCGGTGTGTGTTTATAACGGCTAAGGCATCGGTGGGCGAAAGAGAAACTTCATCTAATTTCAAGAAAAGGAAATATAAATCCGATGGATATATTTTAATAATGTGTAAAGGGGCCGTCCATAAAGTACGTCACGCTCCGAAGGGGGGGGGGTCTAAGAAAGTGTGACACTTTGTGACAGGGGGGGAGGGGAGTCAGGCAATGTGTGATGTCACACATTTATTTTTTTAAATTATTTTCTTTCTAATTTATTTATATTTTTTTAGTAGAATTTAAATAGCTTTAAAAATAATTTTCATTTTTTGTTGTTGAAAAATTAGAATTAGTTTTATGTCAAAATAGCATGAAATGCATATCTCCTGAATGTGTTCTTCATAAATCTGAATTGGATGCAGCAGGACTAATATTACAAATATAAGGATCAGGTATGGTTTGACAATCATGTTCGCACCAGCCAATACTTCACTCAAATTGTTAAATATCAGGACATGAAATGTTGCGACAAAGCACGAAGCTCATATTTCAACGTTTTACCTTCAAGATTCTTCCCCTCATCCAATCCCAATCAACCAAATAGTTGATGGACTCAAAGCTTCAGAAAGATGCAGATTCTCATAAATGTCCTTCCTTGATTGTAGTACAAACTCTCAAATTTGATGACATTATGCCAAGATCAATAGGAGTTTTCAAAGTACAACCATATGATTACCAGCTTATTTGATGTACTTTGCAAAGTAGGTCACTTATATTTAGCCTCACAAACAATTTTGAAGAAACATACAGGACAACACAGAGCTCGGGCTCAGAAGGTGTGCCCACCCAAACTGTTCCAGAATCAACTCAGATAAAAAGCATCCGTCCTTTGATAATCACTTCTAGAAGGCAAAGAGAGCCTATGGCAGTTATTGCCAGAAGAGAAAATGCACATACAGAGGCTGTTGAGTGGCTAGATGAGCAAGAGTTGATCTGTCTGCAATTATCCTTCCAGGAAACGATGATTGTGAAAGAATGACGTCAGTCGTAACTATGGATGAAAACTTCATTTCACCGTTGTAGGCTAAGATGATGTCCAGTGAATATTTTTGAATGAAACATAATTCATAGGACCATAATAAACAGATTCAATATAGCACAAGAGTTGGTCACATAATTTGTCAATCTAGTATTTTTTTAAAAAGTCAAATTGTTTTGTTTTCTTTGTATTATTTAATCTCTGGGTGAGGTCAAGGTTCGCTAATCTACTTATTATCCTGTGTCAATTAGATTGCATAATCGGAAGATTATCTAAAACTTAACCTCACTCATTGTAAATGAAAAGTTAGCAGAGAAATTATGTGTATTATACAATTGTCAAGTGTAATTTTTGCAATTTTTCTTTTCAAATTTGATCTAGATTGAGTTACCATTTCATTGAATAACTGTGACAACTGTTGCCAATTAACTATTCTACTATTAAAGTCATTTTAATAATATGATAGTTCTTTTAAGTGGGGGTGTACGGGATTTCGGCTCCAGCTCCGGCAAATCCGGCTATTTAAAAAAAAATCCGGCTCTGGCTTCGACTCCGGCAGGTTTCACTTTTAAAATCCGGCTGGTCGGTAGATTCCTAATTTATATATATATTCATAATGGCTCCGGCAAATCAGGAATCCGGCCATTTTAAGAAATCTGATTTCGGCGCCAGCCGGATTTCACTTCATAAATCCGGCCAAATTCAGCTCCGGCCGGATTTCAAAATTTTGGAAAGTTTATATTTTAATAGGCTTGATCATTTCTGTGACCCCAACGCGTCATAGGCCATTCGGTCATATCTATTTTTAGGCTCTTCGTTGTCAGTAAGGTCAAACTTTCTCAAACATGGCTAGCAACAGTGTGTTTAATAGTGTTATAGTGCTATCTGAAAACGATGTTCCAGGTGCTATTTTGGACAAAAAAGATATTTCTTCTCACTCAGTTTTGCAGCCGAAAAAAGTTATTAAAATTTCGAAGACTTAAAACTTTAATAAATAAGCCGTAACATAGTATTTTAAATTATTTAAAGATGAGTGTAAGCGTTCATATTCGTAACTACGGTAAACACTAGTCCTAGCGTAGTCAATTATTAACATATATGTATTTTAATATTGTTTTCCTTGGCCCTTGCCTTATAAAAATATATGCCTTTAGTTAGTAATGAACTTACACTAAGATTATGACTTTAATTATAATTACATCATATTATGAAAGAATAAACTTCATGGACGAACGAGCAACTAGAACTAGTTACTACTAACTTATTACTAGAGCCAGAGCCTCAAGTCAGAGCAGATGCAGAGTCACTAATTCATTTACATAATTCATGCTCGCAAGGACGTTCCATTTCGCATAATATAATATTACATAATATAACCATCTATTGATATTTTAATTTAAATAAATAAGCCTAGGCCTAAGCATTTATTTAAGATGATGAGTGAAAGTGTAAGCGGTCGTTCCGGCCGTCGCCACTAGTACTAGTCACTAGTGCTAACAAACTTATATTTAATATAAATTGTTTTCGTTGGTTCATATAAATTATATATGCCTTAGTATTTATTAGTAATAAACTTACACTAAGATTATGATTTTAATTATAATTACATCATACGTTTTAGAAGTAAATAGTATTTGAATGTATAAAATTCTCGGACGAATGAGCGAATGAACTAAAAATAAAAAAGTATAGTCTGTATATTTACATATTAATATTAAATTCACTCTCGCAAGGAAGCTCTATTTCGCATTATTATAATATATCAAATAATATGCCCTTATATTTTTCTTTAAAATTCTATAAAATCAAGCTTTTGAACAAGTTTTAGATAATTTCAATGAGCGCATTCTCTCTAATAGTTATGAATAAATATTCACTACTTGACCTTACGGCACCTCAGGCGGTGACCTAGTTATAGATCGAGTCTATTATTAGACTTCCGGTAAATTATGACCAAGCCTATACAGTTTAATGGTGAAGTGTAATTTAAGTATTAAATTAAATATTTTAATTAGGTGTTAATTAATTTTTTTTTCGAAAGTGTGACGTACTTTGTCCAGAGATTTGTGACAGTTTGTGACAGGGGGAGGGGGGGTCAAAAATAGCGTGACGTACTTTATGGACGGCCCCAAACGTTTGGTTTGAATAAAATGTTAATTACTTTCAAGAAATTACAAGTTCAAAATTTCGCTTGCAATAAATTATAAAACATTATTGCATATCATTCTTGACTCAGTCAGTCTCGAATGCCGTTTGCAGCCAGAGCGGTTTACGTTACTAAGCTTAGTATTATTCAAATTAAATTTGTTGTGCGTACGTACACATTCAGTAGAGACCCCCCCCTCCCCCCATAGCATGCATACGCAAAATGCCGAAATTTTAAAAATTCTTGTTTGCAATTATTTACTTCGCAGGAAGTATGGCATCTTATCGACCAAATCCACTATCTTGCCGTTTAATCAATTGGTTATAATTATAATGACTACCGCCTAATTAGCTAATCTTAATCAAATTTAGTAATTAATTATTAAATTAATATTTTGATTTAGTTTAGGTACTATTACTAGTGACAAGTGCATTATTTATAATTCAAAATATGCTTTTCTGACTCCAGTTTTACGGAGGAAAAATGAAGTCATTAGATTACTACTAAATGCGTAATGGTAAAAACGACTTAAAGAAGAAAAATGAATTACATAAAAATACACAGATGTTTGATGACGGATACATATTTGACTCTTTTATGTTTAGTTTTAGAATCACCGATTGTGAGATGCCTATGTTCCTACCATTTTAAGATTGGAGTATCTTTTGACTAACACTTCATTATCGAATGACATAAATAATTTATGCTTTAAAAAGGTTTAAATTAAAAAATATATGAAATTCAAAGAATATAATGAATAAAGTATCTACTGCTTGAAAATAGAAAATTCAGTGATATTAAAAAAAACTAGTTTCGTGGCGATTAAAAATATTGCCAGATTGCCTTGCGGTGAAAAGCTGAGATTAAGTTATACAAAAATATTAATAATTTGTAAAAAGTTTTATTAACGCCGTAAAGAACTTAACAACTTTAAAAAATAAAGTATATTAGGTATACTCAAGCGTTCAATGAAAATAAACTCAATTTTACATGTTTATGTTACTATCTATTATATAAATAATAATTTTATTATTTATCAATATTTTTATTTGAGGTACTGGAAATTTTAAATTAACATTAAATTTAAGGATGTGAAGTTTGTTGTATTTGCATGCTCTTTCCTTCATTTAAAATGGATCCAAAGCACATTTTGAAACATATACTATTACTATTACTAGTGTTCACTCAATTTTTAGTTCACTGTTCCCTCTAAGCCCATAATTTATGAGTCATAGTTAACAGATTCGAGACAGGAAATATGTTACCAATTTAAAAAAAAACAATTAGAAAATTTTAACAAAATTTAACATATTGATTGCAGTTAGACTGGAACGAGTGTTTGTAAGTAAACATATTATAAATGAATGTTTAACTTTCTTAAAACATTAATTAATTTTAAGTGAAGTAAAAAAATAATTATACAATATTAATATATGTATCTGAATTTCAATAAGTAGCTGGAGTTTATCGACGTACTATATCATTTTCAAGTTCTTATATTTTATTTATTTAGAAAACTATTGCATCCCATGCTCATCATTGATTTGTGTATAGTCTTGCATTTTTATTAGACTTTACAATGCTGATAGCTTATTCTTCGTATATATATTATACCAATCATACATAATCCACAAAAACATATCACTGAAATACAGCTGTATACATAGAAGAACTGACTTCAAAGCATGCACCTCTAAAGGAGCTTCATTCATGTACAGTCCTTGCTAAATGTCCCCCAACTGGGTGGACATAGAAAGAAGTCCATTGGGGTGCGCTCTTTTAAAGCATCAAAGTTATGGAGCAGTCTTCCAAAATTATCTTATCTTATCTTATCTATACAGACGCTCCTTCTATGCAGAAGATAGTTGCGTCCACAGACCATGACAGATGATCTGTTGGCAAGTGATGCAGCATTCACAGGCCACGGCTTTGTGGGTTCCACGCATTACCCAGCCGCCTAACTACATGTAGTGTTAGGTACCCATTCGGAGCGGGGTGAGAGAATTATTGAGATAATGTAACAACAAAGATACAATTAATAAAAAAAAACTTGAAGGCTTTAACAAAATTCAAGCTAAGATTTGAAGATCAAGCGCTGTGAGCATGCTGCCCTAGCAGGGACAATTAGCACTATAAATTAAAAAGAAACCATCATCACACACACATAAAATATATTTAAATATACGTATATATATATATAGTATATTTATATATACATACACACAAACACACTTTAGGTCATTTAAAATTTAAAAAAATCAATAATTTGCTTTATCAAAATATATTAAAAACTTAACGAATTTCCTAAAGGATAAGGAAATAATAATTAGTGCTTTGTAACAACGGCGCGTACTTTGTTGATACTGCAAGTAAATGAATTTTCAATGCCACAATTACCTGGCCATATTTGGTGGACCATAATGCATCGGTCGATTGTCGGTGACGAAGGGCTAGGCGTATTCGCGACAGGTCGGCGCATAAACTATTTTACAAACTTGGAATAAATCCTCAAAATTATTTGCCATCGGTATCTAATCATAAATCAAATAAATGCTAAAACTATAAAACATTGAAGGAATTTAAATATTTACTACATAAGTCTTAACTAAAAGCAGATAACTAGAAACCAAAGGAATGTTAAGGGAGGAATGTAAGATGGGTATACTTCTCGCGATTTCCAGAAAAAAGTTATATAAAATCCCTTTTAATCTCTGATCATAAACGTATTTTTCTTTTTATCTATAGACAATCATGCCTAAGAACCGAAGGAAGCATTTGTATGACGATGAATACGACGCACGGTCCTACTCTCATCTCGTTTCTCAAGGACAAGCGCCAGTACAGACACAATCCCAAAGCAGTTATGGCAGTTCCAAAAAACGTTTAAAGAAAAAGAAATGTCACAGAAAAAGATCAAAAGAACGAGATGAAAGATCGCAACCTCAGAAGTCTTTGGTTGATTATGACGACATCAGTTCAGATTCTGATATAGTATCGACAAGTCCTCCTACTGTCAATGTACCTTCTAAAACGGTTGGATTGCCTACTTCTTCGGGCCGCTCAAGCAATCACACAAGACTTGGCCATAGCCATAGCTCCGGGAAAAGGGCTGAATCACCAGCCACTGCTTTAAGACTGTACAGAGATGGACGGAGTCGTAGTAAATCACAACATCGAGGAGATAGTCCGCGATCTCATTCTCAACAAAATCGGTCCAAAAGTAGTAAAAAATTGAAACGCTCCCGACATCTTTCTCCGGATTTTGATAACAGTAGCGCACACAATACTCACAGCCATGGTCATAGCAGAGATGTCAAGTACAACAATAATACATCAAGGCTACACCCTGTTCAAGAACTTAAGGACTTTCCCAAGGCATATGCTGATCTACCTAAAGCATACAGCACAGATTACAAAGATGCAGAAAAAAGACACAGGAGTCCTAGTCCCTACAAGTATGATAAAAGGGACAGGAGAAGTTCAAGGAGCCCCTCAAATAATAGGTGAGGATTATAATTGCTTTTCAATAATATACATCTAGATGAAAAAATTGCATCTTTTTAAATTTAAACTTAGCTGAATTTTTACCTTATTTCGGTATTTTCAGTGGCTCATACTAATCATGACTAATGAATGATAATAATGACATGAATCATGAAATTAACAGACTAAATACTAAATGCCAACCCATCATAAGTATCCCTCAGGGATGATTTTAAATTTATATGCCTAAAGCCTAAGTTATGCTTAGGCCTTTAATAAAGGCTTTATGAATATAACAAGTAAAGTTTAAGTAATTTACAAATTATCCTTCATGTTATTATTATTAGTTTTAGCTCCCTGTCAATACTGTCATTTCATTAGCTCTACTCTGTTTTTTACTCATACTCATAGCCATATTGATTAAAAAAAATTGTAACATTGTATTTTTAAGTATTTTAAAGTAACATTGTTTTAAGACTTAAGCTAAGGCAGGCTGTTTAAACAAAATAAATACATTACAAAAGTAAAAGTAAAATATTAAAATGATTCATAAAAACTATGACATTTTATGATATGAGACTCAATATAGCCTAGCCTAGAGTGACACTATTTACTAATGGAGAATGATCTTTTCCATGGTCCATATACAAAGTCGAGGCAGACAAGAGAAGATATTATTCAATTATTAACATACCCAAGCCTTTCATATAAACCATGCCTCTCACTTTCAAATACCCATACCCATATGCCTAGCACTAGCCTGAAAGCAGTCTGCAATAATTTTTTGTAAATCTATATTAAATGTATACTTGTTTACTATAGACCTTTATACTATAGGCCTTTTAGCCTATAATTTAAGAATGTAGGCCACATTATAATAAGACAATGTCACCTTTTGAAAGAATTGGCATTTTGCACATTACTCAGTTGATGGGTCAAATCAGCTAATTTTTTTAAAAAGCTGAAATAATGCAGTTTTTAGACTGAAGGGATAGCAAAATTGTCTTTAAATTTTTTTTATCCTTCATTGTTCTGAGTAGACATGTATTGGCAAAGTTGAAAGAAGTATATGCATAGGCGGAACAATATTTAGCCTATACGAAATTATTTACTAGGGGAATTTTTTTATTTTGGGAGCAGGATTGGTTGGATTTAACAAAAAAAACCATTCACTTAGCCTAATTTGTGAGGAAGGCTAGATTTTCATTAGTTAAGGTAATTTTAAAACATACATTTGAGATTGTTAGAACTGTTTCTATGGTGAAGACTGACAGTTATTTGAATATCAATTTCTTCATCTTTTAAAACTTAAAATCCTTTTAAACAATTGTGTCGATGAAGGTCCCATGACGTCGACTATAGAAATGCAGTCCGTTTGTGCAGTTGCTTATTTTAAACATTCTATGACTTGGCGAACTGTTCTTGTATTGAGGCCACTAAATAATCGCACCCTTTCCAGATGTTCCAATCTACAAATGATAGTGTAGTTGGGTTAATTTGTAATTTCTTTGTGTGATGGAAAAAGAGATAATATGCACCTTATTTGTATTTTACCAGACGAAAAAGCATTGATGTTCTTGTTTTTTGTTTTATAAAGTCAAACATGTTTGAAGCAATTTATTTGGCCTATTCATTGTAACTTGATAGATGCACATTCACTTTGACCCTTATGCTGTCCATTTATTCACACTTTTTTCCCCTGATATTCTGTTTGTCTTTAAATAGTAATGACTAATGCTAATTTGTTGGGGGATTATGGGAGGTTCCCTACTAATTAAAAAAAAACTCAAGGGAGGTTCCCTACTAATTAAAAAACCTCTCAATGAAGTCAATGCCTTGAATGGTGGGGTATTTATTATACACTGTAAGTTAAGCATAACTATAGGTTTTGATCAGGCAATTTTCGAGAGTTTTTAAAAAATTGTTTTGGTTCCTATTTATTTCTCTGAGTTATATGGGTAAACTGAAATTTAAAGTTAGATGTAAAATTACTTTTTTTTGTAAAGCAAGTATAACCTAATGATAATGTTAAAATTGTTAAATGATATAAATGCTGGATCTATCTTATAGCATTCTTAGAAAAAAAAGATAGAAACATAAACAAAACGTAGAAACAATTTCGAAGGAAGTTATCATTTTTTGTATTAATATTCATGAATGTTAACCAAACCTTTTTTTAAAAATATTTCCTTTTAGCTATTTTTCTTTGATTTATAATTATATTACTTATATCCTGTAAAAAAAATAACACCATTATTTTTCTGTTTTAATTTCTCATAGGAAACACAAATATTCATCAAGAACTGCTGGAAGCCCAAGTAAATATTCAAAAAAAAGTAATGCTTCACCATCATCTGGTCGCATTTATAGCCGTCAATCTCCCAGTCCATCTCGTACATCAGCGTTTTCTACTTCAAGAGCTAAAGTTAGTAACACTAAAACATTTCAGTATGCAACGAGTTTAGCTGCTGAACTGAGTAAACATCGTAGAGCAAGGGAAAATAAAAAAAGAAGAACTGGTCAAGATGTGAGTTCGTTAGACAGTAAAACAAATTCTCCAGATTTGGAAGTAATAAGTAGGTCCCCAACACCAGTAAGTGCTAAAGCACTTTTGTATATACAGCCTAAGACTATTTCTCCATTTAAAAACAGTCCTACTCCTCTTATTCCTCAACAACCTCTTCAATCCGACAAAGTTCATGGACAGAGTCAAGAAACTTTATTGGCTCAAATTGATAATAGAGCACAGTTGCCAAGTGTAGATAGGAACAGTTATGATCATAGACAAAGGACAGGACACGTTCTTGATGCTGATAACAAACTTAAAAGTAATCAAATGTCAACTCTGCCCCAGCTGCCTCTACCAGATGTTGATCCAGATGAGGACATGGACTTGGAGCAAAGTCCCTACAGGTGAGGATTGAATGTTGATTTAAAAAAAAATAATTTTTTTTTCTTCTTTTGTAATAAAAATGTTGGGTAATTTAAAAGAAATAGTTTCTTTTAAGTTTCAATTTTTTTTAATAGTGAAATCAAAGCTGAGGAGAGAGACAAAGAATGCACCCGTCCCAGGGGTATTCGTGATCTTCCTCTACCTCCCATAGTAGATGAAATTGACACTGATGCAGATGACCATTCCCGAAAGCTACCTCTGAAAAAAGAAGAGGGTCCAAAGTTAAAACGACCGAAGTATGTACTAAAATTGTTCCAATAAAGAAATTTCATACATGATTTTTTTTATACTTTAAAGAGCAAGTTCCTATTTCCTGGTATGGGCAAGAAATTAGATTTATTTTTTGGTGACATTTAGGGCTACACTGGTATAAAAATGTTGTATTTTTGGATTTTGTGAATATATGTAAATGAAATTTTAAAAAATAAAGTAAAAAAAATCAAAGCCATATTTTTTATACACCATCAAAGATTGAACAAAAATATTTACAAAATTAAAAAAAAATTGTCAATTTTCCATATGTCCTCACACGAAAACGCTATTAACTTTCTTCCTAATCATGAAAGATTCAAAATAAATAAGTCCATAAATAAGATACTGATGCTCATATTCCTGCCAGGGAAATTCTAAATCTATTTCTATGCCAGTGTCAAATTAAATGACTAGATTAACTATCTGATTGTCACTAAATTATTATTATTATTTGTTCACTTATATAGCGCAGTACCCCAGCCTACAGCTGGGCTCACAGCGCTTTACAAACATGTTCAACAACGACATAAAACACATTGCACTCTAAATCTTCCTAAACATAGTTACACAAAATTTCATATAAATGTTCAGAAATGGACGCATCACCGTCATAGACTGTTAATTTGATGAAGCAATCCTTTGCGAAAAAGGAATCCATGGTGAATAAATAAGTCCATATCAAACTTTAGGCAAAAAATAATTTAACAAATTTAGCCACAGCCATCCAAACATCTGATAGTAGCTGAAGTAAACAAAAGGCGCAAGACCTTAAAAAAGTTTAAATGAAACTAGCCATATTTATAGGACCTTAAGGATTAAGATTTCGTTTGCTATCTCCTTAAAGAATTAGTTAATGTCTTCATTTATAGATCTTTAAAAAATTGGATTTTAATGCAGTAGGGAGGCTTCATATGAAGTCTTTTGAACAAGGAAGAGAATGTTTGGTGCCAGTAGTTAATTTTTTGTTCCCCAACTTTCTTTGTATGATATAAATGCTTTTCTGTTACAGAATGTGCCATCATAGACGGTACAATGACAGGCAAGGAGATTGGGGAGAAAGATGTGTTGATGTGTTTGACATAATTCAGATTATAGGTGAAGGTACCTATGGACAAGTTTACAAAGCAAGAGACATTAGTCTAGGTTAGTAATACTCTACAGTAGTAATTTACAAGTAATCAAATTTTTAAAGTTAGGAATACATTTTAAAAACAAAGATTGCACTAAGAATTTAACAATTTAGAGTGGGTCTTTTTAAAGTAATCAGTTTTAACAATGAAATAACTAATATTAAAAAAGTGGCTTTTAATAATTAAGGGCATTCTGGTAAGTGATATTGCACAATAAACTTACTTATACTTATTCAAAATACCCAAAATACATAAGATATTTAAAAAGATTAGTGAGGTAAAAATAGAATTGTGATAATATGGTTTAATTTTGCATTTTATTTTGTAAGTGATATAATAATCTATACAACATTCAATGTTTTAATGTTGAAGTGTAAATACATACACCATTCTTACTATCTTGATTTCTTATTTAAGTAGCCAGAGTAATTGTTTTTATTTGGCCACCACCATCCCAATTAAGTTAATAAACACAAAAAATTTTAAAGGCACAAAGGTGGTAAAGCAAAGTACTAAATGTCATTTAAAATGAGATAGTGATATTTTTATATTTTTTGCAATGTTTTCTTTTTAAGTTTCAAAGTTTGACATAAAGGTTTATTAATTAATTTTAATTGTACCGTTATGTTAATTACATTTCATACATGATATTTTCCAATTAATTTGTGGGTTTTAAAAACTAAGGAAAAATACCTTGCTACAGCTAATGGACTGTTTAAAAAAATGAACTGTCTTAACAACTTCCGAAATATATTTCTTTCTCAAATATTTATATTTTTAAAAAAATGTATCACAGATCTTGCTAAAATTATCAAGAAAAATCTATTAAAAGTATTTATCTGTATTTATAATATTGTCAAGATTTTATTTATAATCTTTATTTCCTAATTGTCTGTTTCGTCAACAGGTATTTTGGTTGCATTAAAGAAGGTGCGCTTGGAAAATGAAAAAGAAGGATTCCCAATTACTGCTGTTCGAGAGATAAAAATTTTGCGTCAGTTGCAGCACCCTAATATTGTAAACCTGAAAGAAATCGTTACTGATAAACAAGATGCTCTTGATTTCAAAAAGGATAAGGGTATTTGCAGTGTTTGTTATTTAGTTGTTAGTTTCTTTTTAATTTTATTATTGTTTTTATAATTTCAGGCTGAACTACTATTAAATTTATTTGTTTTTGATAATATTGATTATATTTTTTCCCCAGGTTCCTTCTATTTAGTATTTGAATACATGGATCATGATTTGATGGGTCTCTTGGATTCTGGTTTGGTAACTCTTCGTGAAGAACATATTGCATCATTCATGAAACAACTTCTTGAAGGCCTTCAGTATTGTCACAGGAAGAATTTTTTACACAGGGATATAAAATGTTCTAACATTTTACTCAACAATCGGTATGTATATTAATAAATTTCAGTTATTTTATAGCTTGTTAGCAGTTACATCTTGACTTTAAAAGAATTATCTTTTTTTATTCTTAGAGGTCAGATCAAACTAGGAGATCTTGGATTAGCTCGATATTACCATGCAGATGACAAAGATCGTCTCTATACCAACAAAGTAATAACATTATGGTACAGGCCCCCAGAATTGCTTTTAGGAGAGGAAAGATATGGACCTGCCATTGATATGTGGAGCTTGGGGTATGGACTTTATTCAAAGCATACTTCATAATATTTTACTTGTTTTTTTATGCCCCATTGTATATAAAAAGGGATTGCACAAATAACCTAGATTTTTATTTTTGTTACATATAAAGTCATACCATCTCTTTGATAAAATCAGGAATTTAAAAAAAATTGTCTGACTTAACGTCTTTTTTTTTCAAATTTAAGGTGCATCCTAGGTGAACTATTCACAAAGAAGCCAATATTTCAAGCCAAGGAAGAATTTGCTCAATTGGAACTGATAAGTCGCACTTGTGGATCACCCTGTCCTGCTAATTGGCCTGAAGTCATCAAGCTACCTTTGTTTCACAGTTTTAAACCTAAAAGACAGCATAGGAGAAGACTAAGAGAAGAGTTTTCTTTGTGAGTAATTTTATTTATTGTATTTATCTCTTATCCCTTTTCACAAAAAGTTAAGTCTTGTGTTTTTTAAATATGTACTGGTTGCATTGAAATACTGCTTTAGAGAAAATATAGATTATTTAATTTAAAATAAAATTAATAAACAGTTAAAGTTTATTATATTTCTGGATGCATAAAATATTATGGCTTTCCCTCTAAAAGGGAAATGGGAAGCCATGTCATTGTTATGTTAATTTCAGTCTTCCAAAGTTGGCACTTGACCTAATGGATCACATGTTGGAGCTAGACCCTAGTCGTAGATGTACAGCTGATCAAGGCTTGAGCAGTCCATGGTTAAGAGATATTGATCCTAACAGTATTCCACCACCAGAGTAAGTTATTTTTTATTTGCTTGTCATGTAGGTAGCTAGCTACACCGAAGTTCATCATTTATTTGTGGATGGTCAAAAAGTATAGCTCTTAAAACCTTAAGTAGGCAAAGTTTAGTCTGAAAGCCAAGAAAGTTTAAAGTGTCAAGGCTCATTCATTTCACTAGAAACTATATACTTTAATGTTTTTCAAATTGTTTACTATATTTGATAACGGATTTTAAAAACTTTTTAGTGATTTCACCTTACACTTTGATGGCTTATACCTAAATTTCCTATTTAGAGCATTTGGTAAGGTCTACAAGTGTTAATGTGTTTATAATTATTTTGTTTTGAAGCAATGTGTGTGATATGTGTCAGTCTTAATTATTACATTATTAAGAAAAATGTCTTAATTATTACTTTATTAAGAAAATATCCAGCTTTTCACTTGCCGGGTTTGATGTTAATTCAATAAACTTATTTAATTACATCTTATACTTTTTAAGAAACATCCTTATAATAATGATTTCAAAAGGTCCCATAATCATTCAGAATGATATAGAAAACAGATTTTGTTTCATTAGACATTGGAATTATTTTTCAGTTTGCCTAAAGATCAAGATTGTCATGAACTTTGGTGCAAAAATCGAAAGAAAGAAATGAGAGAATTGCTTGGTAAAGAAACAGATTTTGGACAAAAAAATCAATCAGTGCCACGGATGCCACCTAATCGACCATTTGCAGATTCTTCTTCTGAATCAAAGTCATTCCAATTAAAATCTGCTGTTGGATTTGAACAGAAAGAAGATGCAAAAGTGGTAGATTCATCTGGACACGTTGATAGCAAAGATGCACAAATTCAGTTAGCGAATTTAATAACATTACTTCAAGGCCAGCAAAATCTCAGTGTCTCCCAAATAGCAAAAAAGTTAAATATAACTGTCAATTCTCAAACATCCATGCTTTTGAATAATTTGAGACATCAGTTGATTCAGGCATTGTCTGCTGTACAGAAAAACCCAGGATCTGACAAATTTGATCCTAATTCTGTATTACCGAATTCACTCTCCACAATGCAAAGTGTTTTATCAGGTAGTGAAAGTACGGTTTTGCAGAGTTTGCCATCAAACAGTACTTTTTCTGGAACAACACAGTTCTTCTCTGGAACTACAGATTCATTACAAGGAAGCAGCAAGAACAGCAGTACACACACATATTTTGAAAGCAATGTAAGCAGACAGCAAAGTACAGAATATTCAGCCGATTCAAGTAAAGATAAAAATGCTGGAGTGAAAGCTGCATTAGCTCAGCTACTAACACAACAGGGTATTGGGGTTAAAATAGGGGGAAATCAATTTGATGGTGTGACATCTTCAACATCAACTTACTCACCTGGTGCACCTTATGCAACTCAGTCAAATTATAATAAATCTAATGATGCTCCTTTTAATAGCTATCCTGGACGAGATTCTCTCAGCACTAGTTTTGTTGAAGAGCAGCATACTGGTTTGACTACTTCATATAAAGAGGAGGCA
The DNA here is from genome assembly GCA_944989445.1 of Ampullaceana balthica. NCBI lineage: Eukaryota > Metazoa > Mollusca > Gastropoda > Lymnaeidae > Ampullaceana > Ampullaceana balthica. Next base: position 2,937,871 of record CALYLW010000021.1, read on the forward strand.
TCAGCCAGGCCAGGGCATAGTTCTCAGTACTATCCTCCTTTTAGAGATGGTGCGAGGAATGCTAGTAGTAGTACAATGAATCAGGATCCCCATGACAGAGATTATAGTGGGTCAAGTTCATTTGATTCTAGACTTAAGTGGTAGCTCTTACCTTGCTGTTGACTAAAAATAATCAATAAAGGGAAAGTATTAAAAGGTTTGTGCCTTCTGTGGTATATTACATGTACATATATGTATATATATATATTCTTAAGTTGTGGTGGACAGGATTCTCTATTGCGTTTTAAATATATATAAAAAGAAGCTGCAATGTTATTTGGCTTTGATAATAGTCAATTAAAGAGCCTGATGGATTGCTTATGATTATAAATAATGTCATGAAAAAATGTTGTAGTTAATATCTTCTCCCACCAAATAGGGTGATATTCTTTTGTTCATTTTTGTGTACATTTTAATGTTTCTGTCATCACACATTGACTGTAAGCTTGCATTATTCAATCAAATTACATGAGGCTATTATTGTATAGTTAAAAAATCATTTCCTAAAAATATTAACTGTTTTGAAAAAGTTTCAATTTTCATACACAATAGTGGGGGATTTCTATCTATTCTTACATTTTCACTATATGATTATTATTTTAATGTACAAGTCCTTTGTTAGGGTGATTAAGACAGTACCTTTCAGACTACTTCTTAATGCCTGGCCTTTCTTTCAATTTCAAGCTTGTTATGAATTAATTTCTAATGAAATATTTAAAACCATATCTTTCTTTGTGGTCTTGAAATGAATAGTTAACTTTGTCATTTGTTATAATAAAGACTGTACTGTGATTTCAATAAAATAAGTTATTTGTTTGTAATTTTTTTGTAAATCATTTTTAATTTCGGTTTGGTAGCCCCTTTGAGTGTGTGCATGACTACCATTTAAATGTAAGGACAATCACTGCCTAAATACCTGTTGAAATGGAGTTTAGTTTTTAGTTGGTGGGCAGCTGTTATTTCATTGTCTATAATTAAAATATCTCATTCAGTGAAAGTTTTGTGTGTGATATTTGCTTTTTTAATTAGTAATTGAACAGAGATCCCCAAACAAAAAAGTGATAGTGTACTTTTTAAGTCCAGATATTGGATTTTAATATTCATAATAATTTTTGACAAAATATATTGTTTATTAATAAATGCTCGCTTGCAAAATGAGCCTTTGCACAAAGGTGTATATTAAAATATGAAAGACTTCTGATTTTATAAGTAAACTTATGTGGTTTAAACTTTGAAATCAGACAAGATTTGCACTGATATTAATTCTTTATGGTTAACCGTAATCTCTTTCTGTGAATGCAACTTTTAGCTATTGATGGCAGAAAGATTCTGTCTGAGATGTCCTTGCCAGTATCTAATGGCTTATAATGAATACCCTTTTTGAAAAAAAATAAGATTCAGCAAATGTGGTGGAGCAGAAATATTGTTTGTACCTTTTAATAAAGTATTGATAATTAAAAATTTACAGTATCTACTCTTTATGCAGCTTGAATACTTCAAAGTTTAAATAAACATATCGGTAGAGGGAGATATGATTAGAAATTAGAATGAGCTTGTCCCAATTAAAGTTTTATTCTTTACCTAACTAAAATTTAATTATTAATATGTTAACTTGTGTATTGTGTAAATCTTTTGAGAATCTACAATGTTATGTGCTCATCTTATGGTTCGTTTATACTTGTTTTACAAAGATAAATGTGCTGGGAATGCAGTTGAAGATCTCATCAAATGTGGTGCAAGAATTGTGAGAGCAGAAAAGTTTAGTGTATTTGTCACATCACTGGATGTAATGTTGATTTCACTTTACAAGTTACAAGAAACTGAATAATTGCTGACAATTGTGTTCATTCATTCATGAGCTGAATGCCTTCAAGTAAAGTTTTACATTTCCTGAGGTGTGCCTAAACATGAGAAACGTGAAGACAGCTTTGAAATCGTGCTTTTCTATCACCTGGTATGTAAGAACTTGAAAACGACTTCAGGAATGATTTCACACTCTTTGAAACCCCCTCCAGAAACTACCATCATGGATGCTGATATTTAAATAAAAAGGCCATGTTCCTCTCTTTATATGTACAGGTGGGTTACATAATGTTTTGTCCTAATGGTAGTGTCAAATCTAGTTGGTATTCAGTTAATTATTTGTACTTTACAAAAATCTGGATAAAATAAAAATCTTTTTCTCTCCCCAGTAAATTAATTAACTTCCTGACTACCCAAACTTCCTTAGGCAAGTTAATTCAGTAATGAAAATTTAAAATGTGCTAAATGTTGTGCAAGGTACCCGTAGGAAAATTTTGGCAGTTTATTTTATATGCTTTTTGATACCTTGGTTAATTATCCTTAAAAATAAAACTTTTGAGAAATCCATATTACAGTACTGTGTATTTTGCCTGAACAGTTCTAATTCTTATCCAGATTTGTGTCAAGTACATATTTATTGAATTTTTTAATGAATGTTCATGTCACGCAGTAATTTAAGCATTTCAAATTTTGTTTGTACACTTTTTTTTTAAAATATACATTTCCAGTATTAACATTAAGGTTGGAATTACTAAAGGACCCAAAGAAAAATTCATTACAAAATTTACTATAATAATTAAAAATACATACTCTAAGTCTAAGGACCATGCAGGGTTAAAGCTGTTCATAGCAAATGAGAAGTTTTTGTCATGATTTAGTAATACCTAAACCTTTCAACGTCTACTTTTATACCTTTATATATTTTTTCTTCAAAATATTGAATTGCAGTGATTTTGAAAGAGATTTATTATTAAGATTTGGCCATTCCATTTCTTACCATGAATAAAATTGCATGTTGTGCTAATTAGGGATGAGACTTATTAGTAAGATGTAAATTTTGATGCACATACTAATTTACATGTACTCAAATTAACAACTGCACTGAATCATGAGAGAAAGTTATTTTAATGTTCAAGTTGCTCTGCTAGACTCAGGTAAGTTATGGCAACATGTTATGTCACTCAGTATAAAGCCTCTACTGGAGTCATCTGCTTTGGTTCATTGAGGTAAGAATTTTTAAAAAATAAATGTCCTTGACAATTACACTTTACACAAGGCTGACATCACAATCTCATTAAACTAATAGGTCTATCGAAACTATAAGAGACCAAAATGGTTATTTACTCTCAATTTTAGACTTTTCTACTGGGATTTCCATCTTGTGGAGTAGGTTTTTTAAAATTAACAAGATACATCTATCTATATGCAGACCAAAACGTTTTATTTGATCATAAGTGACTTGTGCTTGATTCATTCAAGAGATATGGGGACTTTTTGAGGCTGTAGGATTTACTTAAAATAAGTTAAACAAATTAGTATTTCTAGATTATAAATATATAGATACTAATTTTAATTCCATTTGTAAGTGTAAGCTAAGTTTGTTTTTTTTAAAAAGTGAGTTTACAGTAATTTACACCGCCTAACAATTGATCAAAATTAAATATTCTCAGCAAGTAAATTCTGTCCATAAAATATTTTGAAAAAAAAAGATTTATTCTATGTAAATCATTTCTGAACATTATTTCATTGATGATTGAGTAATATGTTCCTTTTTGAGAGTTTTTTTTAAATTAAAAAAAGGGCAAGAGGAAACAACAGAAATTTCAATAAAATTTTGTCTTGACTAGACAGCTTAGTAATTTGGTTTGGTCAACTACTGCCCATCTTTAAAAGATAAGACTTGGTTTCCCTTTTTTTTTAAGGAAACACTTTCTAAAGAAAGGTGGAGTACTTTTATTAAAAAAAAACAAATGTGAAGAAAAAAAGATTTTGTCTGCAATGAAGTTTTTGGTGACATTAGACCTGAATGAGTTTTATCCTATTCAATTATCAAGTTTACATTAAACATTCATGTGCATAACTTTTAGTGACAGGCGTGAGTGATTAAAGACTAGAATTGCATTTGGTACCTCCAGACTGAGATCTAGTGGAAGAATGGCAATTAGTGAATTAACTTTTTGAATGTGTTTGTATGGTTAATATACATATCCAGTTTTGTATGGTTAATATACATATCCATCTGGAAATAAGTTTTTCAAGGACACATTTCATTAAGAATTGTAGTGTAGAAACAGGCATATTGATTGGACTTCCCTTATTAAGTTGCTACAGATTTAATAGTGTAGCATTTTTTTTGCCATACAAAATTATTAAAAGTAAAACTTATTTACAATAAAGTTATTTTTATATTAGTACTTCATCAGGATAAAACATTAAGTTTCTGGAAACATGGCATGAAAATTTTGTACAAAGTGTTAAAGAAATTAAGCAATCCTAATCACTTATTTATTTTTAAAAAAACTTCTCTATCGACATGCAAAACATATTCTAATGACATTAAAAAGTAGCTAAGTTGTACATAATGCTTACATAAATTTTAATCCAAAAGATGTCAACAGAAGTACCATTTTAAAGCATTGAGTTAATTTATTAGTATACAAATATTTACAAATACCTCCATAATAATAAAAGATGTAGCATTAAGTTTAAAGCATTTTCTTTTTAAAACTGAACAGATTTTAATCAGATCACCATAACCCATCTCGTCTTCGGTTCTTCCCTTTCTTACTTATTTGAAATTAACATGTATACCCCACTATATGAAATGAATTCTTTTCTACATGTGCAATTTAAAAAAAGCTGAGGTATTGATTAGTTTAGTAAACTTAGTAATATTTATTATTTGTGTTATTCTTGATATTATTATTACAATGTAATACAGTTCTGTGTCTTGAGAAAAATTATTACATGAACCAGTAACATGAAAACTAATTATTTATTAAATGGTCAAGTACCAGTAACAAAGTCTTTAACAGCCTACAGTGGATTTAATTACAGAGTAAGCAGTCTTCATTCAAATATTCAAAGCATTTAAGGGGAATTTAGTTACTTCTCATCATTTAAAGTATCCAAATAAGTAGGTAATCATTAAGTACAGTTATAAATTATTAAATGCTTTTAATCTGGAAAGAAATATAAACTAACACCTTTTAAAATATTTTTTTTAAAGCCATTTTTTCAAATGAAATGATTAAACATTTACAGATCAAATTTCCCCTTGTAAAGGGAAGCGATTCAATATATAATGTTATTTTTCCCCTTATTTTCTTCAAGGCTAATGCCAGAAAATAATTGACTTCTACTACTCCTACAAATTATATAGCTAAATAAAATTTAAATAATTTTGTATTTCAATGAAATAAGTAACACACATTGTTTAAACAATATGCCAATAGTGTTTCAACTTTAGAATCAGAAATAAGCAATTCAAAAATACAACTCCATAAATTTTTTAAATTTTAATCACATATCTGATGTTTTTTGTTAACATGTTAGTAGTAGTAAGCGGTAAACTAAGTATGTTTAGTCTATAGCATGCAAAACTCACTATTGCTCAGTTACAGATTAGTAGTATAAATTCTTCATAATTTCTTAACTCTTGACTTTTTAAAATGTTTGTAAATTATGTTTTGTTTGATAAAGGTTTCATCCCCCAGTACATATAAAGGGTTTGCTCAAATAACCTGAGTTGCTTGACCAAAATAGTAAATTGATAACAAATTTTCATGTCTTTTTTTGTTAGTTGAAATATTCAAAAACATTTTTGCCTTACCTGTATCTTGTTTTCTCTTGGCTTGAAAAGATTACCTTAATCTAATTATTCCAAAAGATGAGCTGCATGCTTTAAAAGAATTTATAATTTGATTTTAGGATTGATGTTTTAATGAAGGAAATAAAGACTAAGACATTTCATATGTTAAAATTATGAATGTTAAATATACAGAAAAAAAAGAAGGAAAAACCTCACTTGGTCATACTGTAGTTACAGCATAGTGCACAAAATCTTTGAAAGATATCGTTTTTTTTTGGTTTAAAGTTAAAGGAATGTGCTACATAATCACAATGCCTTATAAAAATGCTTGTTGTATGGGCCATTATTGTTTTTACCGAGTTTTGAGGGGAAACATATTGATATTCTTATTCTCTGAAGAAGATACTATTTATGAATATGGGTACTTTAAAATTTTTCAGTGTATAGCACTATGGAAAAATTTGAATTATTTTAAAATGATTTTATGATAAATTGTAAATTTTGAATCACATCTTTCTTTTATTATCTTTGCTTCATAGTAATTGATCAGTTCTGTTTACCTAGTAATTTATTATGTTTTTATTATTTATTTATAAATTGCATATTCAAATCCTAATATCTGAGTATTAAATTTAATTCACTAGGTATCTTGATTGATTTTTATTTAAAAATGCCCGTTACTTATAAATATGCTTCAGTACCATCTTTGCACAAGAAAGAAGAAAAATGTCTATTGGAAAACAGCCCGGTTTGTGGTGGATGACATGGCAAGTAGATAATTAATCATATGCCTCTTGTGTCATTCCCCTAACCAGGGTTTTTTGCCATAGATGCTAATCAACTTCAAGACTTCAAGTAACCTTGACAAGTATTGCTATATAAATGAAAGTTTCAGGAGAATTTCTTGGCAGTGTGGCAGGTTTGAATCACATATTTGAGGTCAAGCATGAATATTCTTTTTGTACTGAGAGTCACAATGCTCAATACACCAATATTTAATCACATCATTAATATTTAAAGAATTATTGAGAGATGATCTCTAACATTGCATATGCTAACTATTCTCCCATTTTGAAATCCTTTATAATTTATATTAACTCGTGGTGTCTGATTGTTTGCTGAAAAAATTTGGATCGATTTCTTAACCCACTTCCCCGTATGCTAGGGAGCTGAAATTTTGCAGGCCGACGATAAAAATGATCTATCAAAATTTCAGATCTATCTGAATTGATTACTGTAATTAAATTAATTAATTTTTAGGTTTATCTCAATGTAGCATGTACATTTTTGTGCTAGTGTCTTATATTGAACAACCTTTTTAATATTTTCCCGTTGTGCGGTGCGTATTAATATTATATTGACCCTACTTTAAAAAAATATTTTCCCGATCCGTAAATGTTTCAACTAGTCTGTCTCGCGGTGCGCATTATATTACACATGTTTTTATAACCCTTTTCCCCGTGATCAAATCTAGCTGAAATTTAGCAGGCAGACTGTATGAAGTTTTTGTTTTACAATACATCCTTTATATATTTGAGACTAGACATAACTAAACTTTTGGATTGTCATGCGGTGCGTATTATAATGAACATTCTTTTAGTTATGTCTCGTATATAAAGGATTTATAGTCAAAAACTTTGTTTTTACAGTTTTTTTTATTAGACATTTTATTTTCAGGTAAGAATTGCGTACTTGGATCATTCTTTGGAACCTCTTCTTTTTTCAGTGGTAGCTTTTGGGAATGGTCATCTGCTTCTGAGTCAACTTCATCTACTATGTGAAGTAGAGGAATATCGCATATACCCCTGGGACGGGTGCACTCTTTGTCTCTCTCCTCAGCTTTGATTTCAATATAAAAAAAAGTATTGACACTTAGTAGAAACTAATTTTTTAACTTTAACAAAAAAAGAAAATTTTTATTACAAAACCAACAATCAATCCTCACCTGTAGGGACTTTTCTCCAAGTCCATATCCTCATCTGGTAGAGGCAGCTGGGGTAGACTTGACATTTAATTACTTTTAAGTTTGTTATCAGCATCAAGAACGCGTCCTGTCCTTTGTCTATGATCATAACTGTTCCTATCTAAACTTGGTAACTGTGCTCATCAATTTGAGCCAATAAAGTTTTTGACTCTGTTCATGAACTTTGTCGGATTGAAGAGATTTTTGAGGAATAAGAGGAGTAGAACTGTTTTTAAATGGAGAAATAGTCTTAGGCTTAGGGTGTTGGTGATCTACGTATTACTTCCAAATCTGGAGAAGTTGTTTTACTGTACTCACATCTTGACCAGTTCTTTTTTTATTTTCCCTTGATCTGCGATGTTTAGTCAGTTCAGCAGCTAAACTCATTGCAAACTGAAATGTTTTAGTGTTACTAACTTTAACTCTTGAAGTAGCCAAATTTAAAGAGTAGTTCGTTAAGGCAAAGGAGCTTTTTAAGGCCTGCAAATGTTTTTGAAGTATCCAGCCCATTGTCTAAGGTTATTACTATTACTAGATTTGAGTGAAAATCACCCTGTCACGGAGCTAAACAGTTCCATGTTCTGGTACATGTGTAAGTTGCACTGATGCAGAAGTAATGATTCGATTAAGTTGTATTCAGTCTCTTTGCTGAGTATGTCCCATGTGGTCCTTAATTGTCTTAGATAGGGGGAAAACTTGGTTTGAATATGAACAGTCCATTGAGAATGTCTCATCATTCAGCAGTTAACTCAAATGACAGAAAAGTGGAAAGGCTATATTTTCTGAGTCTTCATTTTCATTACAGATCCGATCTGTCCCCAAGAGCCGCCTTCTGAGTTTCTAATGTCTTTGTTACTACCACCGCCACAACCACTTTGTGCCATTTCAAGAGCAAATTGTCACTTTCTCTCTTCCTCTACAAGCGCCACTTCTTCATTTCCAGTCCTAATATTTTAAGTGCTAATACTTTCTCATCCTATTGTATTTTTTTTTATCTAGCTCTCTATCTTCTTGTCATAATTTTTCTTCCCTTATATAAATCCCTATTTTGTCCCGTGAGCCCAATATCAATGGCTTCATCTTTCTTAGTTTCTAGATCGACTTCATCATTGCCATGTTAATTTAGGTTTTCTGAAAATAATGGCTACTAGATAAATCAAGACTTTAATACTAAACCTTCTTATCTATGACATACACAAATTATTGTGTCCTATGTTTATCAATGGTTTATGTCTAGTCTTGCATCTTTACTAGAGTTTGAAATGTTGATAGTGTGTTAGTTTTCTTGGTTTTCTCAGGCAACCCATTCCATGCTAGACAAGAACAAAATTTGAATGTGTTTGTTCTTGCTTATGGATTAAGAAAATTGTTTTATCCCTATGCCTATCTGAATTAAATCATCTTTGTGTTGTATTTCCAGGTTAGAATTAATATTCTTATTACTTTGCTATTAGTTATTCTATCTTCTAGTGTTTCATGGTATAATGATTTAGCTAATGTTAAATGTTACTATTAATACTATTATCAATTATTAATATTATCCAATAATGAATCTCTGTTCTTTTTTTAATTTGTTATAGTTTATCCATATATTTTGGTGGATGGGTGGGTGCCTTACAGAAGATGCACATTGTAGTACAGGTCTCACCAAAGTAAGGTAGTATTTTAGTTTTTTTATTCTTATTACATTTGTAAAAATTTCTTTTTAAAACCATAAAGTTGTTAGATTTTAAAAAATTACTTCATTGACATGGGGATTCCATGATAATTTCACATTTATTATTGATCCTAAGCAGAGGCGTCGCTATGATTGTTGTCACCCAGTGCGGTAGCTCATGGTGTCACCCCCTCATGACTTACCCCTTCTCCGAGTCTGCCAGTGCCAAATAACGGGAACATACAATATTTTACACTTTGGTGTCACTCCTTGTGATGGTGTCACCCAGTGTGGTCCGCACCCCCAAGTGACGCCTCTGCTACTAAGTACTTATATGTACTTTGCATCTTTAGTTTGGATTAGTTGGTTTCCATGAATCAATGAATGAAATTGTTTGCATTTATTTATTTCTTTTTCTTTGATACTCGTTTAAAGTTGACACTTTCAAGTTGGAAAGACGTACTCCCATTAGTTTCCCATTTTTTGTAATTCATCTAGGTCTTTTTGTAAGATTTTGCTATGTTTTCTTATTTAATTATTCTATTGATTATATAATAATCAGCAAAAATTGAACTTTTGTTCCTGATGAGATGCTGTTTGGTAAATCATTTATATGAATTCAAAGAGCGGTCCTAGGCCCCTTATTCTTCCTAATTTATATAAATATAATAAACTAGTGTATTACCTGTCAAAAATGACAAAAGTTTTAAAAATAAATACATTTCAGCTGAAATCTATTTATTTGGAAAATATACACATCAGAATAAAAAGTTATGTAATACAGAACTTTTATTTATTTTTATTTATTTTCATATTGCACAATTTTATGTGGAACGTTCAAAAAGAGTTATTTTTGGTGCAGTAATTAGGTGCGCTGCTTTCTAAAATTAGTAGCGTCACGGACAGACAGATGTGACATACCTTGCAAATTATGTATGTTGATTGTTATTGGTGTTCATTTAGATCCATTGATTATTACATTTTGCTCTCCACCTAAAAGGAATTCTAGATCTTAAGATGTATGGGACCAAAGATGAAATTAAAACCTTCTGCCTACCATCTCCATGCCCAATATTGCTTAGACCTTCACTTTGCTTTTCAGCATGCTAAAACTATTAAAACTTTTATTTTGTGTGTGACATAAACATGAAAACAATATACTTATTAAATTTAAAATGATCTTACTCAGTGGGGCCACCATTATTCCTGCACATATATTGATATTGTTCAGAGTATTAGAGGTTAAAAAATGAATACTTTTAGCACTTCTAGAGCTCAAGGGAAGAAACGGCTATGTCACATTTTTCTAGTTTTGAGATATTCAAGTTTTAAAGTTCAATATTATACAGATTTCTTATAAATTAACTAATTAGATTTGAATTTTTAATAGGGTCAGAGACATAATGTTTTCACACAGCTTCATTCAGAACATTCTATTTTTGTCCCTTATCAGATACAGGGGATACCCAAAAAATTACAAAAATGTCACTTAGCCGTTTCTTCCCTTGGGGTCTTCACTTGTATTCCATACTTACGACATGATTAGATATTAGATCAGTCGCTTTTTTTATAGAGAAATAATTAAATCTAATTTATATTAATTCAGATTCTTTCTAGAGTTCAGTTTTAAAATAACGATGCATTCAGAAAATCATACACAATTATTCTATTCTAAGGCTAATAATACAATTGTTCTTAACTTATACATGTAACTAAAACATTAATCAAGTTCCTGGAATGTATCATAGGACGCAGTAAAAGTAAATGGCAGAAAAGCTGAAGGTTGTCATCTCTTTTCTCAGGGCTAATTCTTTCTTAAAGTCCATGAATCTTTTGTAATTAAATTTGGAAAAATTGTTATTCTCAAGACCTACACATACATAATTTTGTTTTGTTACAATTTATTAAAAATGCTAAAGCATGAATGTTTTTTCCCTTGGCTATGTGTAGACAAAAACAAGCTGTAACAAATATAAAGATGTTGAGTTTCTTCATTTAAGATTTTTCATATAAGATTTTTAGATACCAGCTTAACCTTGCGGAATTATTGTAAAAGTTAAGTTATATGAGGTTTGAAAATTTAAGAAACAGCATTTATATAGCATATTTTTTAGATTTTTATATCTCTTTATTTTTAAAAGTTGATGGAGAATTGAGAGAAAAAGCTAGTTCAGGTGCATTGCTCATAATATTAAGTAATAGCTTGGTTAAGTTAAAGCATAAAAATATTTTAAAAATTGTCAATCTACATACACAAGCCTGAAAATAGTTTATTAACTGAATTTCTGATCATTCACATTTTTATGTATGATACATTTTTATTTATAAAAAATTGCTTTCAATAACTAAAACACCTTTGAATGGGTGGTAGGAGACACACTAAATATGATAAGCTCATAATGGTTTCATAATACATTTATTAAAATCAAATCCTATATTATCGAATAAAAAAATAATTTTATGTATCTTTGGTACATTTAATTGTACAAAAGGAAAGAAAACTTAATTTAGAGAGAAATAATTTCTATTATAAAAAATAAGTTATTTTACTGAATTAGTTTGCACCATAGAATAATGTGGAACTCTTACTGTGTTTTGACTTAATAGCTGTTAACAATTATATAGCAAAGCATGCATAATTGACTTGGAGATCTTCAAAAACTTAAGTAATATATATTCATTGAAATTTCTTAATTAGTAGATGTTAAAGAAAGAAACTTGCTTACTTTACTTTATTGACTTATCTTTAATTTACAAACCTAAACATATCTTGTTTTAATATTTGTTTAATTGGCTTGAATGCAGTATTTCAAATAAATTATTATTTTCATAATAAGATGTAAAACAAGTGTGTTAAGTTAAAAATAACATTGATTTTTTTTTACAAAAGGGTAAAAATTGTATTTAATTCATCAGTCATTTAATTTGTTAATATATGGAGTAGATATATGAACATTTGGAAATGGAAATGTGAAAATGTATATAGTCACAATTTTTTTTACACCAATACACCAGTTATTTTACCTTGACTTGAATGAACTGGTCACTTACTGATTTTACAGGCCTGCTACTGCTAGTTTAACCTAACTTGGAGTTAAATAATTTAATCATCTGTTCACAACCGAACATTTACCAGAACAGAGCAGGTGGAAATTTTCCAATATAACAATGTTTTCCATGTATTTTTTCATGCTCATTTCTAATTTAAGCAAAACCGTTATCAGTTTAACCTCAAAAGTAAATTTTAAGATATATAATTTTCAAAAACACACACACACATATATATATATATATATAATATAAACACATTCATACATTTATATTAAATGTGTGTGTGTTTTTGAAAATTTTATATATATATATATATATATATATATATATATATATATATATATATATATATATATATATATATATATATAATATACATACATATACACATACACATATATTTACAATGCCAACAGATTTGTATGCATATAAAACTTAAGCTTAATTCTCACACAAAATTTCAGCAAAGTCTACTCAAAGTTTGCTAACAGCTAGATTAGCTGATAACATTAGTTTTATTAAGTTTTAATCGGGCAGGGAAATTTTGTGCTTATAAATAAGAGAGGTAATTGTATAAAATTTTATTTTTCTATAGCCACATATAAACGCAGTCTAATGATAGCCTTAAATTTCAAACAAAAAATTCAATCAAAGAATTAAGGTTGTTACTTTATCATTACACAAATCACAAATCCTATTATGAGGTGATAAAAAATAACATTTTTCAAAAAGTTTTATTTTAAAATGTGTTTATCAATTCTCACAATATATACCAATCTTGTCTTATAATGTAGTTTTAAAAAGATAAGTTTAGATGGTAAGATGTTTGAAAATGCCCTGTGATGTCATCTTTGGATTAGGTTTAATGGGCACAAGGCGAAGTGATTCTATAGATGAATCATGCTTGATTACAGAAATAGCATTTTCCATAATTGTCACATGTTTCCCGCTGTATACTGTTGTTGTCAGGTTTGGTAAACCTGTTTCATGAAAATGTTCTCTGGTGATTGGAAAGTATAAAAAAGTTAGGTTATTTCTTAAATCTTCATTGTTTATTTTGTTGGGATTAAATGAAGTTATTCTATCTTTTTCTCATCAATAATTCTTTATAAATAAAAACAATAAAAATTTAATTAAAAAAGGCACTGCTCTTGAATCTATTAATTAGTCATGCGTCTATTATAAGATTAAATACTTTAATTCAGAATCATGAGACTGTAACGCTAAGCTCAGCTAGAGATCATCTAATATAATATATATTTCATTTCTGTGCAGAGGTCAAACTGTTTCCTATAACATCATCAAAGCTATTCTTACCCTTTGTTTAACATGTTTTTACATTAACAGTGGAAAGTCAGAGAATTAAACAAGCCCGTTAAAACAAAATTTTTGAATATAAATCCCTTATATATGAGACATAACTAAAAGTAAAAATGTATTGATTATGTTCAAACGCGACAAACATTTACAGACTGAAACGGACTGATCTCCCCTGGATTTAAAACCGGGGGAAGGGGGGGTGAGGATATCGATGGGTGGCGTGAACTCAAGTGGCACATGGACGCCGAACAATAACAAACTGTGAAATTGAATTACCTATAGTTATATAGAGATAAACTAAAAGTGCATTAATTTAATTACGGCACATTCGATCGATCTGAAATTTTTGATACGATGCATTGTTAGTGCCATGAGTCTATGTGCAAAATTTCAGCTCGATAGCATCACGGGAAGCGTGTCATTTTTACTTTTGTTTTTCCGCCCGACCGACCGCAAACCCAAGACAGAGAGAGAGAGAGAGACGGCAATGAAGTTAATATAAGGGATTTAAAAAAAACATGTTATGCAGTGTGCTTTAAGCTTGTTGTCTGGAACTCTTTATAGCTGTGATTTTAGGAAAGTTAAGGGCTTAAAAAAGGTTGAAGAAGACAATATCTACAGAGCAAAGGTTAATGAGTGCATGGGGGGGGGGTGGAGTTATTTGTTTGTAAACCAGGGAAAGGTATTGGTGGGAATAATGATTTCTACATTTCAGTTAATGGAAAATCATATAAAAGATATTTCTAGATAAAAATCCAGAAGGCATTAATGCTTTGCTCAAGGACAAACGAAATTTCTAACCTAGAATTTTGAAAAATGGTGATTCTTAAAATGTGCATTACTTCATTGCATATTTTGCTCAGTAAATTTAGTAGAAGGAAGTTCACTCTTTCAATCTGCCAAAGTTGGCAGCTTATATCTAGTGTTAACACATTTAAATGCAGGAAGAGCAGCATCAGAGGTTGCCTAAACCATAATTTTTCATTCAAAATAAGTTTTTAAAGAGATACTTCTCTGGGAAGAGGACACCTGAATCAGATTTTGCTCTGGGTCAATGTTCCTTTTAAGCTGCACAGATATCTGACCAAGTTTAGAATTACCATGCGGCAATTTTGATAAGGATATTATGATATCTGTGTTAGTGGGGTGTAAAATTTATCATTAAAAAATGGATACTGTGCATAGGGCTGTCAATATTGTTGAAAAATGCTGCCCGGGTACCCGTCCAAATATCGAACGGGTACCCGGGTTACCCGATCGAAACATCGCATAATTTTACGCGTCATGACCGCTATACAATGCTACCTAGCCACCTTCCATGCACCTCATTTCACACAGTAGCTACACGGCCGACGTCTTAGGGGTTGTACATAAATGACGTCAAGCGATTTTGGCCGATTTTTACCCCCCCCCCTCCCGTCACAGGTTGTCACAAAAACTTAGACCCCCCTCCAATATGATATTACGTCACAAAGCATTGCGCGGGCGCATTAAAGCCGTACTTCCTTTTTGAAAATAAGCATGTGTCAAATAACTTTATTGTAATTTAATTTTGTATTTAATGTGAAGTTGAACTCTAAAAATCGCTACTCGCTTAAATCCACGTAAAGCGTCATTAAATAAATTCTAAGCAATCAAATATTTCAGTGGAACTGTTATTTAAAGTTGCGCGTTTTGATGTGACGTCACATTTATTCTTAAACATATCCCTTCCCCTCGTCACAAATGTGTGACCCCTCCTCCCCTAGGTGCCTAACGTCATTTACGTACGGGCCCTTATCCATCTTACACTGTTAGTATCTGATTTATTGACTTTAAAAAACGTACAAAAAACATATTTTTTTCGGCAAGGCACACGCTGTAATGAACACACGAAACACAATCGAATGGAGAGAGGAGGAAAAGGGGGGGGGGTAGATAAACAACATCAACAATCGTAAACCCAATGTCGGCGCATTTCAAAGATCAAAGTTAGTGTCAAAGCAAGGGTGTTCAGAAGCGTAACTAGGTTTTCCGCGCCCTTGGCTAATTCATTTTTGGCGCCCTTGAGAAATAGGGAAAATACTAAATTATACAGAATAAATTGATAATTATTGAAGGATTAGCCCTCAGCGCCCTTGGCAACTGCCCCGGTGCCAAGTCGTTTTTACGCCTCTGGGGGTGTTTATTAACAACAACAAACACTGCCTCTTTCATCTCTATACAGTCCATCCTTATTTTCGGCAGAGGAGTTTTGTTTTCTGTATATGATTAATTGTATTTCCCGTTGACAGATAGTTCTCCTTAGATGTATTTCACAGCATATTTTTGAAACAAAAATTTTCGTTTGATAAATTGTTTCGCGAGCCGTAAATTAAACACAAAAAAGCCGCATGGGAGCCGAAGTTTGGTTAATATAGATATTGAAGCCACATTTACACGGGTACCCGGGCGGAATTTTACTACCCGGGTAATCTCACGGCAACGGGTACCCGGGTCTCGGGTACCCGTTGACAAGCCTAACTGTGCACAAGAATTTGTTTTTTGGCACACAGACCAATGAACCTTAAAGGGAATGTTGCTCTGGGTCATTATTTGCTAAAAAATGTTATTTCAGTTAAATGCAGTCCCAATAGCTTTGACCAGAGAAAGCCTGAAACTTGTTTAATCCACTCAAAAACTGACCTCATGAAATAAGTTTAAGGCCGATGCTGATCGTCTCGAAGTTCGAGTCATCCAGCATGAATGCTAGTCGTCTCGAAGTACGTTTTGATTTAAAAAAATAGACAACTAAACCTAACCCAGACCCTAAAACTAACATCTTAATTACGTTAATGGATAAAAATAATTGCACTTATTCCCTATTTACTTATTCCCTATTTTCAAGTGTAAAAATACAACATTTCATTCCCGGAAGTAGGCTTCGCTCTGCCATATTGCAATAACAACAATGAAAATAATTCGAGACGAGCAGCCACTTCGTAAGTTTAACCCAGATGGTACACTACTAAATAATAGGTTATGAAAATGTTAAAAATTTTACTATTTTTTAATGTAAAATATTGTTACTCCGTTTTCTACCTCTATATAGAGTAACCACTATTGCGGGATAAGGGGGGGGCTGAGCTGGCTAAAGACAGGGGCACCCATCATTTAGGGGCCCCCAAATTTAGTATATTTTATAATAAAAATGGACAAATGTTTATATGAATTGCTAAAATTATGATAAATTAAACAAATTAATAAAATGGTATCTATTATTATTAATCTGATCTCTATTCCGATACAATAGTCTTAAAATAGTAATCGGAAAAATCTGATTTGACAGGCTCACAAAGAGAAATTATTCAAGAATATTACTTATATATCGTAAATTGACAAAAAATGCGCCCAGGTATGCTGGTCTAATCGGAAGTATATAGGCCTTTGGTGCAAGCGGTGGCAGGTGGGGCGAAACTTTTTAAAAAATGTGTACTTTTATTCTTTAAATTGTCTTTTACACTCAATTTTACCACACCGGCAAACAGTTATTTCTTCGTGTACGTTTTTTTCATAGATAATCTATTTTGCTGAATAGTTACAAGTTACAGTCTTATATTGGCTGCTAGCAATCATTTTATCTAAAGGTACACTGGCTGGATAGGGCCCCAGTTTGAATTGCAGCCAGGGGCCCCATGCAGTCTTAATCCGCCCCTGAGTAACCATAATTATTTTTTCCAAAAAGAACTTCTCTGAAAAGATGGGTCCTCTGCTATCTATAATAACTTCATTAATAAATTAAAATTTTACATGTAGGTATTTCAATATAATCTTAACATAGCCAATCACAGCAGTTGCAAATAAAAGAAAAAATGCATTACTCTATTTTTTTTTCACTTTATGGTGACTTTTATTTACATTTTTTTCCCCATAAAATATTTCCATAATATCCAATGTATTAAGTATTTATAGGATATTAAATTTAAGTAGAAAATATGAAGGTGACTTACTTGTTCTTGAATCTTGGTTGCAGTCTTGAGGCATCAATTGAAATTTCTTGTTTTTCTTTGGCCATCTATTTAAAAAAAAATGCATTTAAAAAAAATAAGTTTTAAGTAAGGAATAGTCAATTTATCAAGCCTGCATAATCTTTGCTAGCATCAACTTTGAGTTTGACAGGGAAGTGATAAGTATGGCAAATACGAAGATCTTTTTATATTTTAAAAACATTTAGCCCAGGTACAGTGAGTGTTTACCAGAATTTTGTAAGCTTTTGTTGTTTGAAACATACATAGCAAATTAAAAAGTAGAAAATAATGTTACATTTCTTAAAATGCATTATGTAAAGAAAGCCTTTGGAGAATATAATTTCAAACACTAATAATAATAAAACAAATCTAACTTTGTCTACACTCATTTCCGATTCTTCAGCTTATCTCCTGTTCTGAACATTATTGTATTTTTGATAATTTTTAAATAAATTTTTAACTATTTAGAATATTTTAGAGTATTCTTGAAATAAAAGTTAAAATTAATTATTTTAAAAAAAGTTAACTTAATTATATTTTATTTTGTTATTTGCAAAAAAAAACGTAGACCACTCTAGTATTTAATTCAATATACTAAAATAATTTTAAAAAGAAAGTTTTGCATAGATATGCAAGTTTATTTAAGAAAAAACAAACCTGATTGTGACAATAACATGGATAGCATAGATGAATAGATGCAATTATAATCTTCGGTACAGAAGGAGCATCGATAAAATTATATAAGATAAGATAAGGTTTAGTAAGTAAAATGTACCTTTAAATGTTTGAAATTGGAGGTTCTTGCAACGAAGTCTGTGAAGTCAGCAATAGCTTTTTCTTTCTGCCTGTGATTCTCTCTCATCTGGAAGATTGTTAGAAAAGTGTGTTGATAATTTTATAGAATTGCTTTATATAATTATGAGTGCATACATTTTCCTAAAGCCAAGAAATGTTTATTTAGCAATATCAGTACTGGTCAAACTACAAATATGAATGGTGTACTTTTTAAATGAAGAATACAAAAATTTTGTATGAGCTTTCAGAATATTGTTAAATATAAAATGAACAAAAAAACTTTATTAAAAAGATGAGTCCCAGCTGCAGTGAGGAATGTAGAATCTCGCATGGAAAAGAAGAAAATAATTTTTTAGTCACAAACTAAGTAGTCACAGAACTTTTGTGTTAGCTGATCAAATTTTATATCTCACATTAAATCCCACAATGGACAATGAACACTTTTTAGACAACATAAACCTAGAACAGATAGTAAAAACAGCAACAAGGAAAAATAAAACACTAGATTTATTCCTAACAAATAGACCAGGACTAGTGTTAGACTATAAAATAATTCCAGGACTGTCCGACCATGATATTGTTAGGGTCACCAATACAATAAAAACTAAAATAAATAAGATACCTAGAAGAATAATCTATCTTTGGAATAAATGTAATTCAATAAAACTACACCAATCAGCGGCTAACTTCCAACAAACTTTCCTAAGTAAATTTAACACAAATAGCCCAGTAGAAGAAATTTGGAAAGATATAAAAACAAATCTAAAAACTATAATGGATGAGAATGTTCCAACAAAACTAACATCAAATAAAATTAACAAATGCTGGTTCAATTCCTGATTGAAAAAGCTATGCAAACTAAAAGAGAACTTATTTAAGAAATATAAAGCTACCTATTCATATAGGATACACAAAAAATACTTAAAGATTAAACACTTGACACAAAAACTTAGTCGAAACCTCCAAAATGAATATATAAACAATTTAATTACCAAAGATAACAATAAAAACTTATGGTCCTTTATCAAATCTAAAAAAATGGAATCTTCAGGAATAGCCACACTAAAAGGCTCAAATAATCAAACCTATAATGATAATGAAACTAAAGCTAATATCCTTAACACATATTTTGCATCATCTTTTTCTGCCTCAGGCAACAAGGAAGTTTTAATAAATTTAAATAAAATGGAGGAAATAGGTAACATAACTGTAGATGAGATAGGTATACATTCACTCCTAAAAAACTTAAAAATAAACAAAGCTACTGGCCCAGATGATTTGCCTGCAAGATTATTAAAAGAACTAAGCAATGAACTGTCCCCAATCCTTGTAGTTCTCTTTCAAGCCTCTCTAAACCAGGGTAAAGTGCCCCAGGATTGGAAATTAGCTAACGTAACTCCACTCTTTAAGAAAGGGGATAAATCAGACCCTGGTAATTACAGGCCTGTATCACTTACTAGTATCACCTGTAAATTACTAGAACACATAATATATAGTAGAATAGTTAACCACCTTGACAAATATAATGCCATATGCCCACATCAACACGGCTTTAGAAAAAACAGATCATGTGAAACACAATTAATAGGTTTAATAGATGAACTATCAAAAGGCTTGGACAAAAATGATCAAATAGATACAATATTACTAGACTTCTCAAAAGCATTTGACAAAGTTCACCACCTTAGTTTACTTAAAAAACTTAACTACTTTGGAATCTCAGGTTCCTTACATCACTGGATCCAAGACTTCCTTTTGGGCAGGGAGCAAACTGTAATAATTAATGGATCTAAATCTGCACCAATAAAGGTTAACTCAGGAGTTCCACAAGGAACTGTGCTAGGTCCCTTACTCTTTTTAATTTATATAAATGATTTACCCAAGAACATCTCAACAGGTACAAAAGTTAGGTTATTTGCTGATGATTGTATAATCTATAGAACAATTAAATCAGAACAAGATAGCAAAATTTTACAAAAAGACTTAGATGAATTGATAAAATGGGAAACTAACTGGAGTATGTCTTTCCACCCAGAAAAGTGTCAACTGTTAAGAGTAACAAAGAAAAAGAAACAAATAAATTCAAAATATTACATTCATGGAAAAGAACAGACCCAAACTAAAGATGCAAAATACTTAGGAGTCTTAATAAATGAGAAACTATCATGGAATCCCCATGTCAATGAAGTTATTAAAAAATCAAACAAAACCTTAGGCTTTATAAAAAGGAACTTTAACAAATGTAATAGAGATATAAAACTAAAATGCTACCTCACTTTGGTGAGACCTGTACTAGAATATGCATCTTCTGTATGGGACCCATCCACCAAAGAAAACATTGATAAACTAGAACAAATTCAAAAAAGAGCTGCCAGATTCATTACTGGAGAATATTCGAAACTGACAAGAATAACACCATTAGTTAAATCATTAAACCTTGAAACACTAGAGGATAGAAGAACCAAGAGCAAAGTAGTAATCATACATAAAGCAATTAATTCTAATTTAGAAATACAACACAAAGATAACTTAATACAACCCTCAGATAGACATAAGGATAAAAACACCTTTCTTATTCCGTATGCAAGAACAAACACATACAAGTTTTCCTTCTTCCCGTCCGGAATTCGGGCGTGGAATGGGTTGCCTGAAGAATCCAGGAAAACCAACACTTTATCAACATTTAAATCTCTAATAAAAATGCAGGACTAAACACAAACCATAGATAAGCGTAGGACGCAATTATCTTCTGTATAGAAGGAGCGTCTGTAAACAGATAAGATAAGATGGATAACAATAAATATCAATAAAACTCAGAGTTCTGAGTCCCCCTGTGTGACTACTTACTTTGTGACTAAAAAATTATTTTCTGCTTTTTCATGTGAGATTCTACATTCCTCACTGCTGCTGGGCCTCATCTTTTTAATAAAGTTTTTTTGTTCATTTTATTTTCTACTTTTACGCGTTAACAAAAGATTTGTAAAACTTAATTTCACTCATGAAAATTTAAACTCTTTAAACAACCCCGTAAAAACAAAGTTTTTGACTATAAATCCCTTATAAATGAGACATAACTAAAAAGTATTGATCATGCTTAAACGCGCCAAACATTTACAGACTGAGATTGCCTTAACTCCCCTTTGCTGTAAAATGGAGAGGGCGAAAGTCTGGTCACGGATGGCTGAACTTAGCTCAGCTTGACGCATAAAATGTCAACAAAATCTGGCAGCTACATATTTATATAGAGATAAACTAAAAATGCATTCATTTAATTACAGTACATTTGATCGATCTGAAACTGAAATAGCTTAATCCTCCCCACAAGCCAAACCTACTGTGAAAATTTCAGCACTCTAGCAAGTCAGAAAACGTGTTTACGAGCGTTTTAAAAAAGTTGATGACATATACAGATCTGGAAGCGTTGACGACATATACAGATCCGGAAGCGTGCACGAGTTAATAGGATAGGGGCCTCAAAAATATCAGAATTCCTGTACGACTCTGTCTCACTGTTTTTTGTGTTTATTTTTAAAATTATTTTGTTGGGTTTGAAAACTTTAAGTATAAATTCCCAGATTCATATCTCACTGTTGTAAATCACATTCCCAAAAGTATGTGTATAAAATGAAATGATTTAAAAATCCCTATGATAAAATCCTTTTCTGCACCTCATGATGTTCATATTATTATTGTTGTAATTTTCACAAACTAATGTGAAACTATTTACCTCAGCATAAAACTCTTGTTCATCCAACACATCTTGATTCTTCTGTGCTTCAATGAGTTCCTGTTGTGTTGATGCTACTATAATAGCTCTCTCCTCTATGGCCCTTGAGATGGCTTCAATAGCTTCTCTATCAGGGGTTACAGGTCGCACATTTTCATTTTGCAGTTCTCCAATAACCTCAGACCAAACTTCACCCATTTTGAAGTCCAGGTATTTCTCTGGTTAAAAAAAAGATTTAAATTTTTTTTTAAAAAATGACGAAACAGAAAGTACTGAATTAATGGTACAAATAGAACCAGTATGACTTTAAATTCTGGGATGGGAGGGGGAAGGAGAATACAAATTTTAATATTATTATAAATCATTAATTTTTAAATTTCAAATCAGTTGAAAATAAATTTAGTCTTTGCCTTCATCTGGTTGTGATTTAAAAAAATAATATTTTTATAGTTGTCAAAAAAAACACAACAAACCAACTTTTTCATTTTAAAATATTAATTTTACTGTCACACACTTGACAATATATCAATAGATATGAATTTATCCTATGTTTATCCACAACATTCTCTTTTGATCTTTGTTTATCTCATGAAAATGGTAAACAAGTTCAGGCAACATTGTTGATTTTGCCAATGTCCTTTTTTAACTGAACTTATTGTGTTGACCTTTCTTCTCCTATAAAATTAACACACGTGACCAGGCCTGAGAAGGAAAAAATGGTGGGATATGTTGAAAAGACCAGGAGTGGTGGTTGAAATTAACACTGAGATTTTATGACAGGGCTAACATTAAGGTACAAGGTACTGAAAGGGATCATTAGGGCCTGTGTGGGGTAGGGTATCACTGATAGAGTTAGCATAATGAGTTTGGTAGTTTACAAGTACATGTACAAGTAAATGTAGAATGTCTGTGGCAAAATAATATCAGGAGCGGACAAATTTAAACTTGATAGATGTTTATGATTTTAAGCAGTGAAGACTTGGAATTGGTGTTTTGGATAAAGTATCTACTTGGTAGAATGTTTATCTAGTGTGTAACAATTCAATAAACATGGAATTCTTATCAAGTAGAGTTTATAGAAACATGATGGGTAAATATAATGGAGAAGTATTTAAATAGCCACAGTTGACTAGTTAAAAATTTGTGAAGATCCATATGTGTGGTTAGGAAAGGTTAGAGATCCATGAATGGCCAGTCCTGGTTTGGTAGAAGTGGTAATTAGGGAAATACAGTCAAATAATAGAGTTTGGAAACAATAACTATATCAGTTTTAGTGTATTGATCATTATATGTTTTCTTTATAACTGAATCCTGTAAGCTGTCAATAAAAAAAACCTTCAAAAATCTAAAGACAATCCAATTTCTATGGGCAGAGTTAAAATAACAGCCAAATCTTCGACAATTTTTAATGATAGATAATAAAGAATACTGTCCACATATATTTCAAAATCTGTAGAATTTTTTTTTCATAAATCCAAAATCATCAAGAAAGCTCAATGACTTGAAATATATCCGTTCCTGTAAAAGTCTTGAGCTTACTTAGTAAAAATGAGATTGGTCTCTTTAAGAAAACAATAAATCAAAATTAATATATAGTTGCTGCCATTGATAAGCCAGTCAAAACCTGGGTGAAATCTGGCCTTTTACACCGACATTTACAAAAAAAAATTTTCACTTTCAATTTAGGCATCAATTTAAAAAATCTTATTTGTAAAAGTTTCATTATTAATCCTTTATTTTGCAATTAAATTTGCTTATAGTTTTAGTATTTTAATGAACTATATACATATACATAAAATGATTATACCAATTATGGTAAGAGTCACATGGTCATCTAATGAAAGTCCTGGCAGGTCACTAAAGCCCATCTTACAAAACAAGGAGTAAATTTTAGCTCTCATGTTCTCTCCAACATCTGCAATGGCTTGGCTGACACATGTGGCAGGCAATGGAATGATGCCTAAATTGACTTGGATGCTGCCCATCAGAGGTTGAAAAACATCTATAGATACAATGAATGCCATCACACATTATTATTTATTTTGTTATTGTGCAAAGCTAACGGCAAAATTACTACGGGATGCTTCATGATAAAATTATAACATTAACAATATTATTAGCATTTAGAGCAGATGTGGATAATTTGGAGAGAGTAAAACCAGCAAAGTATTATAAAGTACACATTTTTGTTTTGTGTGGGGCTGAGAAAGGTATATATATTTAGAGCCTCCCCTCCATTACCCTGGACAATAAAGAGTATATGTATATGAACTTCTTTACTTTATTAGTAAACTACCACATTATGATAATCAATTTGTTAAAAATTTAAATAAATATTCTATACTGGCATAATTAATTGTAACCAATAAAAAAAAACAACACCAAAGACAAAACCTTTCAAGAATAAAATATTTAAGTGGCTACACAAATAATAGATCAAATTTCTGACAGTAATAACAAAGTAATACCTGGAAATCAGTTCCTTTTAAAAGACAATATTGTGAGTAAACAATATAAAAAATGTATTTTCTCTGACCTATAATTGCTCCTTGGTTATCTCTCTTCACTCCCATTGCTGCCTCTTCATGGCGCCAAATCTCACACAGTAAATGTGATGCTGTACTCCCATTCTTCCCACGCCAAGCAAGGACATGGTTGATGGTTTTGGGGTTTTCGCACAAATCGAGGAGACAACCAAGGATAACATTGTGCATATTTTTTGGGCAGATCTGTAATAGAAATCTTACTTAGTTTAGTTGTATTTAATTATGTTTTTACAGTTACAAATAATAATTAAAAAAAATATTACTCAAAATCATGTGCTAGAATTTCGTCTCAAATTCTGTTTACTGCATGATTTATTCTTGTATGTACATGAAGAAAAGTTGAATTTTTTGTTAAGTCTGAACAACCATAATTTCATCACCATATTTGGTGGTTTCACAGCTAAGTTTGCTTTTTAAAATCAAGGACAGGAAACCCATGCTAAACTTCTAAACCTAATATTTGATAAAGATAATTAATTCATTTAGTTTTCTATATAAATATGAGCAAGATTCTTGTTGCAATTAAATTAAACTTAAACATGTGGTTGGTTTTTTTTTCTTATATCCCATAAATAAGTATTGAATTACATTGTGTTTTATGAAGTTGTAAATAGGTACGTCCTTTATGGTGTTTTCGGAAGGTGTGGATATAATTCATATATAAGTAAAAACTTACTTCTAGCAAATCTAACAGCAGAAATACACCTTCTTTTTCTAAGAAATAATCCTCTGTGAGATAACATCCAACTACAGCGCACCTAATAGATGCAATATGTTAACAGCAATGAATATGTATAATCCTTTAAAAAACGTTTAATAAAATACTAAATAATTTGACATTATGCAATTTTTTGCAAACACAAAAAGAGTATTATTATCACTTTTTTATATGAAGATGTCAGCTATACATACCATGTACAATCAATGGATGTCAATAGTAGTTTATGGTGACCCAATCCACTATTGAGAAGTTTAATATCAGTGTGGAGATATCTAATAACCATATCTACTCCAGGAACACCAAATAGCTCCTGAAATATGTTACAGAGTTACAGCACTGAGAATAGTATAGTCTGATAAATAAACCCAAGACTTGTAGTGTTTACACAAACTATTATCTGTCTTGTTAGAAGGTAAACACTATAAATAGCTCAATGGGTGTCCTTTAAGTACGATTTATCCACAATACCTTTCGGTGCACATCATTTTCACACAGACAGGAGAGGATAAAGAGGATATCAGACTGCATTTCAATGTCAACAGCGTCAAATTCTTCTGTTCTTTGGGTGAAGGCTGTATTCAAAACCCCTAACAAAGACAAAATATATTTTATACATTCGATAAGTACTGTAATTATGATATTCAATTGAAATATTTTTTTTCCTTATCCCCTTTATAAAAGTATGAAAAAATATTTTTTAAAAAACTATTTAAAAAAGACTTCCTTTCTAAGACCAGATTAAAAACTCTCTAGAATATTTTTTTCTAAGTTTAATTTAATATGCAAAGAAAGTAGACAGTAATATAGAAAGGCAACTTATGGACCCCAAGAAGTCAATTTCAATTTAAAAATATGTTCTGCACAGAACTTCTTGATGAGCAAATGTATTACATTTTTATTTTTAACAAGAATATTTTAAATGTAAATTTTCCACATTTAGAATGGTATACTAACAAAATTCCAAGTATATTTATTAATAGACTCCCACTTTCTGGTTTCCTGGACACCTGCTTTAATAAATAAATGATTACCCAGGAAAGATTGTCCTCTGGGAAAATCCCAGACAGAATTTAAGAATTCAGTTGTTTTGTTTAAAGACAGTTTCACACATTGTAGCTTTGTCTTTATTTCAAATAATTGAACGCATTGAATCACTAAACCAAGTAGCTCTGTACACAATTTCCCAAGTATTTTCAAGTCACTGTCACATTCATATAGAAGCACAATTGCTGTTCAATGGGATGCATTATTGGAAAGGAATATATTAAAAAATTCAATATATGCAAGAGGTGACATAATGCCATAACTTAAATTGTCACTCAAACCTTTTATGATTTTAAAATTTCAAAATGCTTTAAAAAGTCAAAATAAAATGAATAATGCAAATGTATAAAGAGGTTGCTGAAAATGTTTAATATAATATAACAATAAAACATTGGAATACTAATACTCACACCTGCTACAACAAGCTTAAGGAAAAAAAAATTATAACCTAACTTCAGTCTAACCTTATCTTATATATTACAGATGCTTCTTCTACACAGAAGATTATTATGTCCTATGTTTGTCCATGGTTTGTGCCTAGTTTAGCTTTTTATTAGAGTTTTCTTGCTTTGTTCATGCAACCCATTTCACACTCAAATGTCATATGGGAAGAAGTATTATTTGTATGTGTTTATTCTTGCAAATGGAACATACAATGTTTTATCATTATGTCCGATTGTTGTATTAGATTGTTATTGTGTTGTATTTCCAAATTAGAAATTATTAATGCTTTAGGTATTAGTATTATTACTTTTGGCTCTTTGTTCTTCTCTCCTCTAGTGTTCCTAGGTTTAGTAATTTAATTAATGGAGCTACTCTTGTCAGTTGTTAATTTTCATCAGTAATGAATATTGCATTAATTTTGTTTCCCCTTTTTGATCTATTTTATTTGGTGGATGGGTCCCATACAGAAAATGCATATTCTTGTGTAGGTCTAACCAATGTTAGGTAGCATTTTAGTCTAATATTCTTATTACATTTTTTAAAAGTTTTTTTAATATTATAAATCTTAAAGTTTGGTTGGATATTTAATTATTGCCTAAATATGTGGATTCTATGATAATTTTTCATTTACTTTTACTTCTAAGTACTTAGAATGTTTAGTTTGAATTATTTGTTTTCCATGAATGAAGTAGTCTGCATTTATTTGTTTCTTAGATACTCTTGGTTGACACTTTTCTGGGTGGAAAGACATACTCCACAGAATACCTTATACATCCACCAAATCATAATTGCTTTGAGAACATTGGATATCATCATCATCATTTGTCCTTTGAGTTCCTTGTGGAACATAGGGCCTCTGTCAAAGCTCGCCACTCTACACGGTCCCTTGCCAGTCGCTTCAATTCTTCCCAGCTCTTCCCAGTCCTTCCAGCCTCGTCCAACATGCTCCGTCTCCATGTACGCTTGGGTCTTCCTCGTTGTCGTTTGTCCTGGGGGTTCCAATCTAAGGCCTGCCTAGCCCTGCTGTTATCTTTCCTGAGGGTGTGTCCAATCCATCTCCACTTTCTTTCCATGATTTGTTGTTCTACTGTTCTTTGTCCACACCTCTCCCACAGCTTGGAGTTTTCGACCTTATCGAACCATTTTATTTTCAGAATATTTCTGAGGCATCTGTTAACAAAGGTCTGGAGTGTATTTTTTGTTGTCTCTGTCGTCCGCCATGTTTCGGATCCATAGAGTAGGACCGTTTTAACATTGGTGTTAAAGATCCTTACTTTTGTTTTGACAGAGATGTGTGTAGATCTCCAGACCTGTTTCAGATTGGCAAAAGGCCTGTCGCGCCAAATTTATTCTTCGTTCGATGTCCTCATCTGTTCCCCCTGATACACTGACCACACTCCCAAGGTATACAAAGTTGTTTACTTGCTCCAGGTTGCGGTTTTCTACTTGGATGACTCCATCTTGTAGGAAGTTTATTTTCAAAAATTTTGTTTTTTGAATGTTTATATTGAGTCCTACTCTTTTCCCAGTCTTGCTCAAGGCTGTGATTTTGTCTTGCATGTCTTGAAGTCTGTGGGACAGAATGGCCAAGTCATCCGCAAACTCCAAATCTTCTAGTTTTTGCATTAGGTTCCACTGGATTCCTTTTCCTGAGCTTGCATAAGCTTCTTTTGTGACCCAGTCTAACACAAGAAGGAACAGAAGTGGTGAAAGGAGGCATCCTTGTTTGACTCCAGTTGTGACATGGAATTCATCTGTTAGTCTACCATTATGTACTACTTGGCAGGTGAAGTTTTCGTACAGATTTCGGATGATGTTAGTTATTTTGTTTGGTACTCCATAGTGCCTCATTATTGACCATATAGTTTCTCTATTTATGCTATCAAAGGCCTTTTCAAAGTCCACAAATGTGGCATAGAGTGGAGATTGACATTCAATAGATTGTTCTATAATTATCCGGAGTGTTGCTATTTGGTCAATGCATGATCTTCCTTTTCTGAACCCAGCTTGTTCTTCTCTCAGGAGATCATCGCAGGCATCTTTTATTCTGTTTAGTATTGTTCTGCTAACATTGGATATACAAATGTTTATTTATAATTGAATCCAATGAAATTTCTAAGAAGCTGCGTAACTTTTTAAACATTTTTATCTAATTATCTTATCTAATTAAAAGAGATACAGTAGTTAGGAAAACTTACCAATGAGCTGATTGATAGCTCCCTGATCTGTCAAATCTTGCAGGATAACTTCATCATCAGTCGAGACGACACTCCGCAACAGTCTGAGACAGTGTCTCATTTGAGCCCTTTTGGTCCCCCTGCCTCCTGTCCCATGAAAGCTATTTCCTTGACCACCAAACTCATCTGCAGATGTTGAAAAAATGTCAAAGTAGAGTTACCTTGTTGTTATTGATCGCTTTTTAAAATTCTTGAGCTATGTATGTTATTTTTCCTTCTGACTTAAATTGGTTTATGATTATGGAAAAAAACTACCGGTACATTATGGAAAAAACAAAACAATATGTTTTAACCTATTAAAAATAATTTTAAAAATGCAGTAGAAATAGAAACATATCCATAATCTTATCATCGGTGCTTTTTTTGTAAGAAAATAGGTGCCGGTACTCAGTGATGGATTGCCTAACTTTTAACTACCAGTTCGCACCTCGATGCAAGCTAAATCACAACTGCAAAGATACTGAATGTCTAAAACAATTTTATTTTATAATTAACCAATAACAATGTTTCTATCATAATAACCTCTATCATGTCTTCATAAACTTTAAAAAAGCGTGTGGCATGCGGCACTGTGGGCAACCATGCACAAAATCAACATTAATGCAAACCTCATTGAAGTAATCAAGAACCTGTACAACAAAGCAACTAGCGCAGTACTCTTCAACAGCAAGCAGGGAGATTGGTTCAAGACTACTGTTGGTGTCAGACAAGGATGTCTACTTTCCCCAATCCTCTTCAACCTCTTCCTTGAAAGGATTATGACAGATGTGCTAGAAAACCATGATGGAATAGTCAGCTTCGGAGGGAGAATTATAACCAACCTACGCATCGCCAATGACATAGACGGCCTAGCTGGCAGCAAGGACGAACTGAAAGAATTCCTTGCAAAACTAGAGAAAACAACAAAGGTGTATGGCATGGAAATCAATGCAGAAAAGACCAAGGTCATGGCAAATAGAAAATTCACAAATGAAATTCGGATAAACGGAAAAAACTGGAAGAGGTCTCCACCTTAAAATATCTAGGGGCCATAATATCCGACGAAGGCTCAAAGCCAGAGATTCTTGCCAGAATGGCCCAAGCAACGGCAGCACTAAGCAAACTAAAACACATCTGGCATAGCAAGGAACTCTCCCTGAGATCAAAGATTCGACTAATGCGCTCTCTGGCAATGTCGGTCTTCTTGTATGGTTGTGAGGCTTGGACGCTCACTGCAGACCTCCAAAAAAGAATCAATGCGCTAGAGATTAGATGTTTCCGAAAGATACTAAACATCTCCTACACAGCGCACATCACAAACGAAGCGGTCCGCAACAAAATATGTACTGTCATTGGCCCTTATGAGGACCTTCTCACCTCAATTAAGAAGAGGAAACTACGATGGTACGGACATGTGGCAAGATCTGGAGGTCTCGCAAAGACTATAATGCAAGGCACAGTCCAGGGAGGAAGAAAAAGAGCCAGACAAAGGAAGAGATGGGAAGACGATATCAAATAGTGGACCGGCCTGTCATTCAGCGACTCCCAAAAGGCAGCACAAAACCGGGACAAATGACACGAGATGGTGTGCAGTTCACGATGGTGCCCCAACGACACAACGACGGGTTAAGGGATAGTTCCAGTTCAAAAATAATAATAAACGTTAAAATACAAGAAAAGTAATAATTTTTTCCCACATTGAAAAAGGTGCCGGTACGCCGTACCGGTGCGTACCGTCACAAAAAAAGCACTGCTTATCATCATTTTTTTCACATCATTTTGTAGCATACCCAACTGAAGACAAGGGCATTCCTTATATAATTTATGAATAACAATTATTTTTAGCCGCTAAAGTGTGACAACATTATGAAGGTAATTAATGTCTTTTTCAAATGTGTAGTAAGACCAGTGTCTGCACAATGTTCAGTTTACTTCTGACAGCTATAGAATCGGTATGGGAAATATCTGATTGATGTCAAGACTGGCTTAAAATGGACCATATGTGACACACAATCATTTTGGCATTAACAATGACAACCATTTAGAAAGTTTTATTTGTATTTAGAGCCCTTAAAGGGGTGAATGAAAAAATGATCAATCTAAACATCTTAGTTTCTGTTGTAAACACTTGAAAATTGTCAAGATGCATCCATGTCTTACTCAACAAAGACTAAAAAAAAACTAATTGCTGTCTACATTAATAATTTTAAGTTGCATAATTGTTTTGACATAATCTTGACCTTAAAACAATTTATTCTTTTTTGAGCAAATGAAAATAGATTTTTTAACAAATATTCAATTTTTTTTCTGTTAACACAATTTGTTATGAGAATATATAATATTGTAGAGAAAATCTTGTTTATCACTGTAGCTTTTTTATTCATTGTCACGTTAGTGTTCACTTCCTCTGTCATGAGAATAGGAACAATGCAATAATAACACAAATGACATTGGTAATTAAAAATATTTCTTTATATCTCTATTATAATGCTTAACTCTCCCTTGGTTCATCTCTGCTTGTCTGACAGTCCAGTTTCTCAACTGTTTGAGTCTTGATTTAACAACTACCGTGGCTCCAAATCAGTTTTAAGACTGAACACTTTGACTGTCCCCAGTAGAGTACAGATCTCTCCAGCCTATTGAATTAATGCACTCCACTATTTTGTTCTGACTCTGCCCCAAGCTCTCCTCCTTATGTACCAGTCTCTATCTCTTTGGATAGTTAATCCTTGACCCTAATTTTCTCCTCCACCATCTGCTTAATAATAAATTCACTTCAATTTTCTATTGGCTACACGTTTGATTCCAAAACCAAAAACAATAAACAACTCAATTTAAGCTTGCGTCCTTTTCCCCATGTGTGACACCACATTTAACCATTGGAACCTCTCCAAAAAATGTCCACATTGCTCATTGAGCCATCGTACCCTAAATGACAAACAAATCTGTGCTTGCTTTGACTTGGTCTAGAAATACATTGGTAAATTATTGACCATCCGTACCTGTTGCAGCATGTTTTTCTTGATGTATTTCTTTGATATTAACTCCCTTGTCTGAACTCCACATTTAAAGTAGATGACTCTAAACATTCCTTAAGGTAATTGAATTTGTGAATAACTAATTGAGTGGCTCACCTTAACGGGGACCTCCACTATATATTTATTTTTCTCACATAATAAAATCTATGCCAATAACCAGATGTTTGAATCAAACTAATAAATGTTTTTTAAATTAAATAGTATAGCTTATCAGTCTTTATAAAGAACCCACCTGGTCCGACACACCATTCTAATAAGAGGAGGAGGCGTGTGGATCCTTGGCAAGTCATGTAATCTTCCAGCATGAGAGGACAAAGAGTGCACAAGGTTGACATGGCATGGAGCTGTAACTCTTCAAACTGAGCAAGGCTCAACTCTTTAAGGGAACTCTTCTTTTCATTGGCTCTCACGTATGAAAACAATGCCAGTAAAAGGTGGCCTTCTGAGAGTATCTGGAATGAATAAAATTGTTCATTTCAATGTAGATTTAGGAAACATCCTCAAAGTAACATGGCTAATTTTAATCTAAAATTTCTTGTTTGATGAACTTATTTGGACTAACATATCATTTAATAATTCATTATGTTTGAGAAATGTAGCAGCTAAACTAAATCTGCAGCCTCTCAATTACTGCATCTTACATTACACAGACCAAAGACAGGAATCTACTGGAGCATTAGATCAATATTCAACCCTACATGTGTCTCTTTGCTAAAAGGATATTATAATATTAATAAATAATCAAAGAAATAACTGATTTATTATAATTTAATTTTTTAACATCAAGTTGAGAGTTAACTGATTCAAAATGTTTCGAATCTATTTTTTTAAAGTTCTTAGATTATTCATACTCAACTAGGTTGTTCCAAGTATAAAAATAATTAGTTAGTTCACAGGGAATACTAAACTTAGCAAAGATTCAGAGCTGTTGTTCAGCTGGAAATGACTAAAAATCTATTGCTAAATTTGGAAATGTCAATCGTATACAGGGGATGCGGCGCTGACAGCACACAGAAACTGGTTTACAACAACTCGTGTCAAGCTTCTCCAACGCCTGCAAAGAATTTGGTCTGCAAATCAGCTTGAAAAAGACAAACATCATGGCCCAAGACACACGTTCTTGTAACTGTAACTATATTTTATATGCAACTCTCTTGTAGGCGTTCTCTCATTACAGAATCTTGTGCACAATAATCCACTGAAGAACTTGTTTCAATAAAACAACTTTAATATGTATACTATTTACATAACATATATATTTGAGGTTATACAACGTGGAAGTCTTGAGGCACACACACATTCCGTCCTTACACTACGGAACCTCTCTGACAACTCCCCATGACCTTGAACCTTCTGCATCATCTCCCGCACTTTTGCTCACGTGACCTCTTTGTCACAAATCATGTGATTCACACGTGACATTCACCCCCATCCTTAAAAAAAAATGTTTATGAAATACAAAATTTTTGGTCTTCATAAAATCAAATCAATCTATATCTATATTCAAATTTCAAATATTTATCATCAATAGACATTCATTCCCTTACATACAACATCTGGACATAAAAAATCAAGAGGAAAAATCTGTAGGACTGCAACAGTCTAAACATAAAAAATTAATGAGAAAAAATCTGTAGGACTGCAACAGTCTACCTGTGCTGAAAAAATGAAAATGGAATTTTAAACACATCTGTAAATTTGTGTAATTAAAATATTTTTTAACAATCAATATTATTAAAATTAACTAATAATCCAGTGGAATTCAAACACTGTTCCTTGTCCATTGTTCAACGAATAAAAATATTAATATAATTATAGTCTCTGGTTGTATCATTTAGGAATTCATAGACTAATATTAATACAGTCTCTGGTTTTATCACTTAGGAATTCACAGAATGTTTTTATTTATTGTCATTCTACTTAATATGTCTGTAACCACATTGTCCTTTCCCTTCACAGGTTTAATGTCAAATTTGTAGTCGGCTAATAGCATAGCCTAGTTCAATATAGTCATTCTTCAGTTGACGAGTATGAATCCAAATCGATGGGCTTTGAATGTTTCTTCAGACTGTTAAATGTTCAATAATTCACCAACCATGACTTCGATTTTGTCCATTCACAATATCAATTCCAGCATCTTGAATCAGTTTTTAGCTTTTGAAATGTCATTTTTGCTTCCTGATAGTTCAATAGAATTTCGACCAGATGAGTCACTGTCAGAAACTTTTATCTGAAAAATATTGTTTGTATCTGTGTCTTTGATTTTGCTTAATACACAACCAATTGTTCTTCCTAATTCAGATGATTTCACACAAAATGGTTTCAGATTCATCAGTACCATCTTCATCTCTGCTACTATGGTCTTCATCCCTTTTATCATATACTTGATTTTTTATAGTGGCTAACGTGTCACTAGTTTCTATCTGTCCTCGATTTAACTTTATTATTTTTCTAGCATTCATGTCTTGGTTTTCATTCTTTCTCCATGGTTGATCATAATTTCTTTTTCTGGAATCAAAATTGTATTTGCCTCTCCATGATCTTCTGTTTTCATTATAATCTCTATTTATGGAATTATGATTATTTCTTTCTCTTCATGATTGTCTTTCTTGATCATAATCTATATGTCTGGAATTATGATTATATTTTTCTCTCCATAATTGTCTACTTTGATCATAATCTTTATGTCTGGAATTATGATTATATTTTTCTCTCCATGCTTGGCTACCTTTGTTTTCAAAGTGATCTTGTCTTGATTTTTCTTCTGTTTTCTTTCTTATAGGACTGCCATTAGGTGACACCCTATTTGGTTGTCCTTTATTGTGGTAACACTGCTTCGCCATATGTCCTGGCTTGTTACAGTACCAGCAAATAGACTGTCTGTTGCCTTGGTTTGGCAGACTCTGGTTTCTCATACCTTGCCTTTTTTCTTGACTTTTAATTTGTATTGCTGCAAATATGTCTTGTCTCTTATCCATTTCCACATTCGGATGAGAGTCTTTGAATGTTCGTAATGCATTTGTTAGCTCTGCTTGAGTACGAACTTTCTTATCAGTTAAATATGTGAATAGAGTTGGTGTTGCATTTTCTAAAAACTTGTCAATTAACACCATGTCTAGTATGGCCTTTGGATTGCTCGTATCTATTGCTGTCAGTTCCAGCCATTTTGTTAGTTTGACTTGTGCTTCATGCACTATGATCTGTGGATCTTTGTCCATCTTGATTCTCATTTCATGAAATTCTTTTCTATAATCATTTTCTGACTTTCCAAAATGACATAGAAGTGCCTTCTTGACATTTTTATATATGCCTTTGTCTTCTTTGGCTATACTGTTATAAGCTTCAAATGCTTCTCCAGTTAATTGAGTCATCAATTGTGCTGGCCAATCTTCTTCATTATAGCCTTTCATAGCCATTATGGATTCGAAATAATCCAGATAAACATCCATTTTTTCTTTCTGGCTATCATATTTTCTTACTTTGATAGTATCCCTTGGTGCTGACCTTCTATTTGTTTCATTACCAGGATTGAGGCCACTACTCTCTAAATCAAGTTGTAGTTTTAACTTGTCAATTTTAAGTTGTTCAAGTTCTCTATCAATTATGAGTCTTTGCCTCTCTTTTTCTTCAGCCTCTTTTTGATTTTCTTTTTCTTCAGCTTTTCTTAGCTTTTCTTTTTCTTCAGCAAATTCTTACTTTTTCTTCAGTAATTCTTTGCTTTTCTTTTTCTTCAGCTATTCTTAGCTTCTCTTTTTCTTCAGCTTCTTTTTGCTTTTGCTTCTCTTTTTCTTCAGCAATGCTTACTTTTTCTTCAATGAAATCTCTCATTTCTTTTCCCTTTAGTCCGATCTCTTTTGCTATGGCAGTGAATTCTTTGTAGTAATCCATGTTTAGTTTGATTGAATAATATGAGTTAAGCAATTTGGTAAGGAATTTAGGTATATATTGATAAAGTTATAAATCCTCCAAATGAAAAATCTTGAATTCAAAATGTTAAGTCCAAATAAGTGACATGTTTAAACCATGCACTTTAGTCTTGACAAGATGAGACAACAAAAGAATCCTCACACGGGATCTTTAGTATACTTTATATATACACTCCCTCAGATTGACAAAATATATCTAATGGTCCAATCGTTTTGAATAAAAGTCACTTGATTAAATTTCAATTTTTGAGTAGTTTTTAAACAATTTAATTCAGTCCATTAATCCAAAATTGCAATTATCAAACTCTTCACACAATGAATGGATAAAAGTTCCGTTCCTCTAGTTATAATTCACACTGACACAGTTGTTAATAGTCCATAGCTTCTCAAATTCGCTGTTATGTTTACAAATATTTCCTGGAATCAACTAGCAGTGAGCTTGTTGACGTCACGACCTATATATGTTCACCGTGTGTCACCATACAGTAAGCCTACACGACACAGATTCCAGCACTGTGTAGTATACCTGTACTGTCGTCGACTGTGACGTAGAACGAACTAGGTGACCTAGTTGTATACACCGCACGCCGTGACCATGTGCGTTTATGCCGCAATCTTGAAATATTCTTGTATTTTCATTGAACCACAAATTTTTATTCACAGCTTCTTACGAACTTGAATATTCACAAAATACGATAGCTGCTAATATTTCTTCTTTTAATGAATACTTTCCTTTTTGAAATATCCAATACTTGTCAATGCCACGAAACCTCCTTTATCAAATTTCTTGTACTGTGTTCACTTAGAACTTATGACTAATGGCAATCACTTTCACTTCGACACCAATGTAACTATAACTACATTTTATATGTATATTATTATTTTGTATAACTCTCTTGTAGGCGTTCTCTCATTACAGAATCTTGTGCACAATAATCCACTGAAGAACTTGTTTCAATAAAACAACTTTAATATGTATACTATTTACATAACATATATATTTGAGGTTATACAACGTGGAAGTCTTGAGGCACACACACATTCCGTCCTTACACTACGGAACCTCTCTGACAACTGATCATGACCTCAAACCTTCTGCGTCATCTCCCGCGCTTTTGCTCACGTGACCTCTTCGTCACAAATCATGTGATTCACACGTGACAGTTCTCCTCCTACCATCAATATCGACAATAAAAGCTTGGAGGTTGTGGACAGAGCTTCACCTACTTGGGTTGCAAGGTCTCCAATACACTGTCCATCGAGGACAAAATAAACAGTAGAATTGGCAAGGCAGCTGCCACAATAGCTAAACTAAATAAACGAGTCTGGAAAAACACCAAGCTAACGGAGAAAACCAAACTGTGTGTCTATCATCAGTACACTGTGATACGGGAGCGAGACATGGACCACTTATACATCCGATGAATTCAAGCTTAATAGCTTCCACTTGAGGTGCCTGCGTTGCATCCTTGGCATTAAATGGCAGGACAAAATGCCAAATAGTGAGGTCCTCATGTGTGCCAATACCCAAAGCATGTTCTCAATCCTTAGTGAAAGACACCTGAGATAGCTAGGACATGTAAAAAGAATGAGCCCTGGCTGCATGCCCAAGGAACTCCTATATGGAGAACTGGCATTGGGAAAGAGGAAGACAGATCGCCCACGACTGCGATTTAAAGATGTCTGCCAAAGGGACATGAAAGCAGTCAGAATACTCACAAATGACTGGGAGTGTAAGGCAGAAGACTGATCTACGTGGTGCACAGTTGTAAAAGAGGGCTTCATAGTAGATGAGGAGCGAAGGATGGAGAAGGCTACAGACAGAAGAGCTAGGAGAAAGGCTAAAACATTGGGAAGCACAGAACTCATCTACAAAAGCTGTGGTAAAGACTGTCACTCAAGGATAGGGCTGCACAGCCACATGCGGAAATGCAACCCAACCCAACGGTGATGCACGATCGTCTTGCAAGACAGAAAGATGCCGATGATACTGGGGTAGATTCAGTTTATAAAGGATTAAAAATATGTTCATTTTACAAATGGCAGTTCTGTATTCTTTAATTTGTGTAGATATAAAAAAAAAGTAAGACAATTATTTTGTTAACAATTATTTTTTCCAGGAGGGCTAATCATAAATTATCCCAATTTTGAAAGCTGGAAAGTTGATAATATTTGCAATATGTGTTATCACAGATAATGCAATGTACAATAATAATAAAACTCACTGTAGTAACTGTTCTATCATTGCTGAGAACTACTAAAATGTTGATCAAGAGTTTACGTAATTCAAAGTCTTCATGGTTTGTCATTAGTTTCAGATGTCGTACCAGAGCGTGGTGTGACTTAACTGAAATTAGAGATTCAATAAATGATATGATAGTAATGGTATTGGTATTACTAGTTCAATGGTGAAAAAAACAACCAAACTTATTACGTTTGATGCTATGAAAACTAGTTCTACAATTCATTACTTTAAAAAATTTGTAAGACTCAATAATTGTGAATTAAAAAAATTGATAATCTCTTTGGTACTAGAAAGAAAAATGTGGTTTTTAGTAAAACTGAATGCATTATAAAAACTTATTTTAGAGAGTATATTACACAAATGTTGACTATTTTCAATAAATTCCTTTGATAATCATTTTAATAATAAAAGTAATTCTTATACTAATTTAGACTTAAATATCTACCTTCTTGAAATGTAGCAAAAAGAGTGAGCTCCTTGGCAAACCCTGTTTCCACAAAAGGTGCCTTAGGACACTGGTAAGCTACAAGAGTAGAAATAACTAGCAAATCATTTCTTAACTGGCGATCAAAATGACTGTAACCTTGGGTCAGCTGGTATACAAATGCATCTCTAAGCTGGCTAAAGAAATGAAATACACACACATGTAGTATAAAATATTTTTTTTTACACATTTCAAAATTTGAACATAAAAAGAACCTTGAATAATTTCATACATTCACATTTTTAGTGTAATCAAGACAAATCTTTGATAAATTATTCACTATGATTAAAAAGGTAAATAAGAAAAAAACTCGCTTCAAATATTTGAGTAGTGAAGAACCATATTAATAAGTTTATTTTATGCTTAGGAATTTTGTTAATTTAGCATTAGCTCCCTAGTAAAAACCCTACAGCTTACAGGCTAATAATTACAAGAAGTTAATACAGGAGCTTCTCATTCTTGCCAAATCAATTATTGACTGGAACAAGCTTCCAAAGGGATCAGTTGTGGTGACAAAAATTAACGCATTTGTGTCTATTGCCTCTTGTTCCCCAATACTCTGAAGAGCAGTCCTACAAGGTACCATCTTTACTGACATTATTTCCCAAAATTCAATTTCATAGGAGCCATAATAATCAGAGTATTGATTGTGGGCCCTTTATAAATTGGAGAAGAGTAAGTACATGTAATAGAGCTGAATGAAAGGTGTGATCTTGATTCACTTGTAACTAGCATTACTTTTAAACCTCAAACACATCCAGGGCAGATATGTAATTAAGGAGAGGCTAGAAGGCAAGATGTAGGGATCATATAAAAAAAAATGATTAAAAAAAAATTACTTCTAAACAAAGACTGTTGTCAATACATCCATCAGCTTAACTGACAACAATAAAGGCTTCATCTCATAATCAAAACACTTGTGCCACACCCGGTAATTATTAAGTCATAGTTTTTTAAAGATATATTATTTTATAATTAAAGCAATTTTATTTTTATAGCTGATATCTTGCACATTTAAAAAGAAACCCTTTAATTATTTTTTATGGTTTTCATCACTGTAATAGAAGTCCAAATATAACCTGGCTCATAATTTCATTGGAGAGCCTCTTGTCTTATCTATACAGACGCTCCTTCTATGCAGAAGATAGTTGCGTCCACAGACCATGACAGATGATCTGTTTGGCAAGTGATGCAGCACTCACAGGCCACGGCTTTGTGGGTTCCACGCATTACCCAGCCGCCTAACTACATGTAGTGTTAGGTACCCATTCGGAGCGGGGTGACTCAGGGACGCCCTAGGCCCCGGGAACAAACCCTTGCCTTCACACGGATTCGAACCCGTGACCATCGGTACGACAGTCCAGTGCACTGCCACTCGACCACCGCGTCCCATCAAGGGGTTGGGCCATAAAGGACACTATTTACGCATGCCACTGGTTTGGACTTGTCTAAATGGCCATCCATTTTTGGATCATTAGGCAAACAGATGTTCTTCCATTTCTGCCACCAGAACTTAAATTCAGCAGCCCATGATTAATGTGAGACAATGGCTAGTTCTCATTTGTGTAAAGAAGTTTTTACTATTACAAGGCAATATGCATCAGGGGTTGCATTAACTAGTGTGTAGCATGTGTAAGAAAAGCTTAATTGATATCTCAACTTAAATCTAGCTCTTGAGCTGATTCTCTCAGAAATTGTCTTTAGCCATGATCTGACTCCCAGCTGAGTCTTAAGTTGGGTTGTGGCTAGGTAGTGCTCTCATTATTTAAAAATGCATGTTTTAAAACTTCATTATAAATAAACTTCCTGTGTATACCTGATACATGCTAGATTGTTCAGCTGATTTGCCAGGACAGCTTTATCCCCATTTTCCATTAGATTCCAAAGAATATCCACTGAGCGAAACAGCAGTTGGCCACTAGGATCTGTATCCATCAGTCGAGAACAAATACGCCGAGCTCCCTCCACATGCAACATCTGATCACAATTTTTAGCTGATGATATATAATTCATTAAAAATATAATGCTACTATTATAAAGGTATATTTTATTTTGTCTTTAATTTTAATGTCTTATTTAGGCCTTTCTTTCAGTATAAAAAAATCCAGATATTTGATCTCAAGATACATTTATTTTCCTTACCAGAGTTTTTAGAAAAAGTGCTGAAGTATTTCAAGTACTTTCAGTTTTACTGGTAGGTCATTTTCCAAAAGAGATAGAGACTGTTGAGAAATTATGGAATATATAATTAATATTTTTGAAAATTTAAGTAAGTGAAAATCATGAAATGGGCTATATTGGTCAATATGCCATTGATTTTTTAAAATAATAATTTTAACAGCATATTGAAAAATTTCATTCATTATGTTGACAATGTTTTGTGTCTATTAATTTTAAAAGTATTTTTATAATTTTAAATCTATTAAGATTAAAGTACCATATATACTCGTTCTATAGCCCGTTCGTTCATAAGCCGACCCCCCCTCTTTTGGAAGAGAATAGTATAAAAAGTGTGAAACCCGCTCGTAAGCCGACCCCCAAAAATAATAGGACAGAATAAACAAAATGGTACACATTTTTTAAGAACTACAATCTAAATCGTTCATTCTTTGGTAAACAGAGGCGAAAGCGCGTACATTAACATTTGAAAACAAAGTTTGTGAAAAAATTTATTAAAACATTCACAAAAATAATAAAATTAATAAATAAGGTAAGTGCAGATGTTTAGTAATATTTTATAGCTTCTGGTAGAGAAGTCGAATCTTGTAGAATGTAGACAAGGTCCTTGATGATCTGTAATAACAACACCGATATTCAATGTACATGCAGAAATCACCAATGACGCGCTCGTAAGCCGACCCCCCAACTTTTCCCCCTAGATTTTGTCCAAAAAAGTCAGCTTTAGAATGAGTATTAAACGAGTATATACGGTAGTCTTACTTTTATGATGACTAGTCATAAATGTGTTATAAAAAAAATATTTTTTTCCGGGGGTTGTTTGCTAACATGACAAAGTGAGATAACATTTTATCTTACTTTCACTAAAGTTTCTGAGATGTCACTGATCTCAACCATCTTATTGTTAAATTTTAAGCTAGCTGGTTTTAAATCTGCAGAAAGACAAATAAATTTCATAATTAAATACTGAGCTTTTCAATGACTCAAAATATTTATGTAAACTAATTATTACTAATGTTACACAATAAATATTTGTCTGTACTAATGGTTAAAAAACAACAAATAACAACGAATTTTACTTATTATCAATATCATAACATACTTTGCAAATCTTGAACAGATTTAACTGTGGTAAAGCTAAGTAAAGTGCTGCATATTTGATTTCTCACATTGGAAATTGGGATCCGCATCAAATAGCCTGGCCAAGAATTGAAAAAGAAAGAGTACATTTGAAAAAATGAAAAGTTGCATCTAGTGAATTAAGAGAGTAAGACAAAACAAAGTTTAGCTAGCAATAAAGAGCTTAATTTTTTTTAAGACCCCAAATAACTTCAAATCAATATTAGGTCTAGAAGATAAAAGAACTCACCTAATTGAGAAATCGATTCTATGACTATTTGTTCATAAACGATCTCATCTGACGATTTTTCCATTAAGAATGGAAGGCTACAGGTTTTGAGAATGTCCAAAATAGGTTGTTCATACACCGGATTAGTATCCACTCTTTCAGCACAAATGTTTAAAATTTTAAACAGTAAGACCAGATCTTTCATTGGCTTTTACCAGTCAAGGAATCTCTATTACAATATTGGTGATATATTCTGCAGAGATGTGTTATGTCT
Source organism: Ampullaceana balthica (assembly GCA_944989445.1). Taxonomy (NCBI): domain Eukaryota; kingdom Metazoa; phylum Mollusca; class Gastropoda; family Lymnaeidae; genus Ampullaceana; species Ampullaceana balthica. The sequence continues at coordinate 2,980,487 of CALYLW010000021.1, forward strand.
TATGGTATAAAATGAATACAAATAGATATGTTAATAGGTTGTGCTCTCATTGTAAAGGATGGAAAATTCCTCTACTCTATGTGTTCTATTTATTTCTTCTAAATACCTCTTATTTGACATGTCTCTAATGCTTGTCTCTTCCATAGAGCACTGACCATATCTATAAGTATATAAAGTAATTTGAACAAGAAATAGATGGTAGTTTTTAAGTAAAAATACCTGGTTAAAAAAGAGTTAATAAATAGTTAATCTTATTGAAGATAGTGGAATTACCATCAATCTGATTCTTTCCCTACTGAACTTGAAATTTACAGCTTGCATCACCCACCCATTCAGTACTATTCTTTACTTTATGTCAGGGGATAGGGCAAGGCAAAATAACATGCACAAAATTCTCACAAGAAATATTTGGCCCAACAAATCTTAAAGCTAAATTTGTAATGCTCTAGTGCCTGGAGTCTGGGCTACAATTTTCCAGCTGATTGTCCTTTACTTTAAAATTTAATTGTGAATTTCACTAGCATGAGTTGAAGCTAGGCACAAAATAGAATTTCTTCAACAGTATGATTGAAGTTAGGATAATACAAAATGTCTAGTAAAAATATTTTAAAGATTATTCATTGCGAATGACAAACAAGAAATTCAACAACTTCTCATGTTTATCTATAAATGTCATGTAAGCATAGTCCCTGCTGTAGTTCTGAATAATAATTTAGAGCTATTTTTTCCTCACTAATTGACAATAAATAAAGCTATTCTGTCATGGAATTTAAAAAAAAGGATACAAATCCATTAGCATAATGTCGAGCCATTTTTGCTAAAGCATGAACATGTCGTTCATACAGCGTTTCCTGGTAAAATATGGAAAATTTTCATTTCATTATTAGAAAAAGAGAAATGTTAAAACTTCTTCAAAATTAAATAATAGTAATCATATTAATTAAAATAATGTGTACTTATAACTAACATAATGAATTCTGATACATTTACTTTTTGAATATCATTACTCAGTGCCCAGTGATTAGAAAGATGACATTGAGCACTAAAATTGATGTGATAAACATTTTGATGTTGTCCTTTCAGTTTTTCCAAACTAATACTTTTTATAAATCTCAATATTGCTTCATACAAAAGAAATACTATAATTTGTATGAAGGTTTTAATATCACATTTATTATTATTAATTATCTTTTATCATGTACATGAATAATTTCATTTTTAGAATGAAGATAAGGTAATACAATTTTTAAAACATTATTTTATTTTAAATAATACATTTTATAAATTTTAACTTACAGAATGAAGGTCAGTGAGAAGCTTTATGACTCTCTTTAAATTGACTGGTTGGAGCTTGGAACCCTTTGATACAAGGAAAGGAACTTATTTATTTATCAATAAAATGAGTAATAATTTTGTGACAAAGAATATTAGATCTTTACATCAACTTATACTGGTTATGTTCATAGCATGTTTATGTTATCCCTCTACTAATCTGTAAGCCTGATTGCAGTCTCACCTACATTTTGTTCACTTATGTTCATAGCAGAGCCTGACATTTTTTGTTTATGCCAACATTCCTATTTAATAATTTTAATATTTATGAAAGGAACATGACTTGCCCCCACACCTTCCCTGATTTTGTATGGAAACATATTAAGTATCAAAATCTAGGACAGCATCAAATCATCAGGAAGTGTTCAGAAATAAATAAGATGAAGAATAAAAATTTTAAGTATCAATTAACACTAATAAAAATAATTGTTTTCTGACTATTCTTATTTAAATTTTGTAATATCAGTGTCACCTCCATTAGAACCAGTGTTTCAACATACTGAAAAAGAGTTTCTTTTTAAATCCCTTATATTAACTTCACCGGCGTCTCTCTCTGTCTTGGGCGGGCGGAAAAACAGAAGTCAAAAATGACCCACTTCCCATGATCCGATCGAACTGAAATTTGGCACACGGACCCGTCTAACCTAACAATGCATAGTATCAAAATTTCAGATCGATCGAACGTACCGTAATTAAATTAATGCATTTTTAGTTTATCCTTATATGAGGTATGTAATTTAAATTCACGGTTTGTTATTGTTTTTTTGCCACGTGAAAGTTTTAGCTGACGCATTGAGGCGACCCAACGAAGCGACGGTGCGCTTTTGTTTACATTTTACGTGTCACTCTGAGCTCGGTCAAGCGAATCGGTGACCAGACTTTTCCCCTCTCCCCCTCCCACCCACCCCTCCCCCCCTAGGGTTATGAAGCAAACTTGAGTTAAGACAGATTCAGTCTGTAAATGTTTGAAAATAATCAATACTGTTAGTTATGTCTCATATATAAGGGATTTATAGTCAAAAACTTTGTTTTTACGGGTTTGTTTTATTTGAAGATTTATTTAATTTTGTAGTATAATGAAATATAGATTGACATTGAGTTGCTTTTCATATAAAACACATCACATAGGAGCTTCAGCAAAAATGTGCAGCCTTTGAGGTACTATGGCAAGGATTAAAGTTAAAGAAATAGTTCCACAGGTAATCTACATTTCATGATGAACCCATTACATGCTCATCAACTGAATTTAGTCTAAGGTTGATAAGACTTTTTGAGTAATGATAACTGTTAAAAAAAGATGAGTCAATCGGCCCTTTAACAGAAGCAAGGTATTTTTCCATAAGTTCTCAAAATCCACAAGAAAATGTAAAAGAGTGAGCATAGTGCATAGTCTGCATAGGCAGACAATACATAGAACGTTTAAGTTATAGTACAAAACAAACTAATTAAAATAAAATTCCTGACAACTTGATATTGTGAACTGAAGAGTTTTACAGGCTTTTCAATAAATTAAATAATTAATAAATATTAAATCAGATTTTATGTATTTTGATGTTGATACCTCCAGAATGCCTAAATCATCATCTGTAATAATGTGTGTAACAAGTGGGATACATGGTCTTTCTGGCTTTAAACCACTTTTTAGCTTTTTACTTTGGTGTTGAGTTTGTACTAAGGCCATTTTAAAAGCCTTCTATTTGATTCCTAAATTTTAATTTTGTTTCTTATTAGCAAGTGACGAAACTAATCATATCAAGAAAGAATCCAATTTGACACAACACTTCCATTTTGTAAACATTATCACCAAGGAAGCGCCAATGTATCTTGGGTAAACACCATCTAATGTTTTTATTTAAATGAAATTAGTCCAAAATATTATTATCCTAAATTAAAATTGCATATACATAGTGACTGTCATAATGACAACTTCAATTCTGAAGAATAGTTTCCGGATCATCAATACGCGGAGTTTATAAAAATGTCAACAATTCAAAATAGAGTTTGCAATTACCCATCTTAGGCCTCTGCATTTATTAGTATAAATATTTATTTAACTTATATTAAGATAAAGGGGTCGAGAGCAAATATTAATATGGTACAGGCTGATAGACTGAGACTAAGTAGTACTAAGTGTGAGACAATGACAAGGGGAGTGAGAAAGCAAGGCGAAACCAAACTTCGGAAGACTGAAACTGAAGTTATTGTGACTGATTCATTGACTCAGTTCAGTGCATACAGTAAATTAAAAGAATTTTGGGGTGAATCAGATTATACGTTCCCAAATGAGTTATATAGCAATTAGTTCTGTGTTCTCTTCCTGCGTTATTTAGGTTTAGTTTTATAATTTTTATTTGTTAGGTTAGGTTTGGGGTTAGGTATAGATATAATTATGAATTTAGGGTTTAGGTTAGGTTTAGTTTTATAATTTTAATAGTTGAATTTTCCAATTTTCGTGTCACGTTTGCATAGCAACAAAGATGGCGACCATGAATGTCACAATGTGGGAACGTCAACTCCGAATTTACCGAATTTTGAATAATTGCCGAGGCCAAGTTTAGTCTTAGAAATACCATTCTATTTCAAGAAGAATATCACTTTACTGAACTTTACTCTGATTCAGCGCCTGTCTGAAAATAAAATTAAAATTATTTACTTTTAACTTAAACACTGTTTTTGTTATCACGTTATCACTGTTTCACTGTAAATTACTTAATAATTAATTTTTGAGAACTTATTTATTATTTATATTTGAAATTATGTCACGCCAGGTCATTAGCAATGTTCCCTCTAAGCCTCGTTGGTCCGTGTGCTAAGTTAAAAAACGTGTGTGCAAAGTTGCACAGCATCTATCATCTATCTTTTACTTTTGTACAATATTTTACTAAATTTGCTGTGTGGTAATCCTAAACTGCTGCACGGCGTGGGTCAGATATCTGCGCAGCCGCGCAGCTTAAAGGGAACATTGGTCATTAGTCATCAAAAACAAAAGATTAAAAGGGATGGTAGATACTAAGACAGTTATACTATAACTTATAGTTATAGTAGTCTGTAGACAATAAAACATATTCATAGTGAGTGAAAAATAGTGTATTAATGATTAATGTCTTAATGTGTTGTCAAGCCAAGTGTCATGAATACAGATACAGTTTTAAGTGCAGGAGATGCGGCATACCTTTATCAGAATAGGTTGAGTGAAGTGGAGTATTATAAATTATATAGCTTATATATAATTAAATAGAGCTTGAACCAAAAATTAAAATAAGTTACCACATATACTCGTTCTAAAGCCGACCTTTTTGGGCGAAATCTAGGGGAAAATGTTGGGGGGTTATTTTATGAGTGGGTTACACAATTTTTGTACTATTCTCCTCCAAAAGAGGGGGAGTCGGCTTATGAACGAATGGGCTATAGAACGAGTATATGCGGTAATTTTAAATAATTTAATAAAATTGCAATAATTAACTAACTCCTGATTTATCTACAGAAAAGTATGTCTTTGTAATTAATTTTTTAGCAATCATAACCATACATTATGCTTTTAAGCAGAGTTATAATTACATGTACTACATTAATTAATTAGTTCTGATCACTTGCTACCCTGCTCTTCTTTGATAGTGATAGTATTGCTCAGTACCATAGTCCCATGTTGTTGAGTCACCGTGTTTGAATTAAAAAGTATTTCACTTCTTAACGGCTTAACAACTTATATTTTCAGAGCCTCTCTTCCGGGAAAGCTCTTCATGAACATTCAAGCTCCTCTGTCATCAATTAGCAATATTTTACAGTAATGGGATTTTTAAAATTAAACTTACAATTTTTTTATTTATTTATATTGCTTGTAGTCAATAAATCATTCAATAACTTAAATTTAACATTTCATTAAGCTTAAGTTACACAGCTTTATTTATGCTCACCTTCCCCCCACCCCAACACAGTTTACTTTTAAAAGGGATAGTTATTTAATATTTGAGTTAAAGTAACCAGATTGGCTAACATATTTGCTCTTCACTTGGGAAATGATTAACAATAACAGTTATGCAATTCAATATCTAATTTTGTGTAAATTTGTTAGTAAAGTCTGGCAATGGTAGAGATTGACATTCATGATTTTGGCAGTGATAAGTTTTTTTTAAAGTTCTTAGCTCATCTGAAGGGTGAAATGCAAAATTTCTTCTTTTTTTTTAATGATGCTTAACCTGTTGGATTTGCTTTTATTGAATGCTATTTTGGAATTTTCTATTAGCGTTTTTATGTCAGATAGACATAAAGATAAAAACACTTTTTTAAATTTCCGTATGCAAAAACAAAGTCACAAAAAATTCTTGTTCTTCTCGCCTGGAATTCATACATGCGTTGCCTGATCAAACCAGCAAAAACTTCACTCTAACAACATTTAAAACTAATAAAAATGCAAAACTAGACATACCTCTGGATTGGATAAGCGTTTGATGCAATCATCTTCTGTATAGAAGCAGCGTCTGTAAAAGATAAGTTAAAATGATTAAGATGCTTTCTGTTGCGTTCTTACCATTAACTTTGCTGGAGAATGGATTTTTCATCCATTACATTAAAAAAAATGGATTAGTGAAAATTTAAGTTGTCTGAAGTCTTTCTAAAAAGTAAACGTTCAGTAAACGTTTAAAAAGCATATGTATTGCCTGATTTTAAAAAATCAGGTAAAAAAGGTCGTACCTTTATATTTTAAAAATTACTATAAAAAGTATTTCAATGGCTTCAATAAACTGCCTAAAAGGTGGAGCAGTTTAAGCCATCAGATAGGCATCATTGAGGCAATTTTAGAAATAATAGGATAATTTTGATTTTCATTTATTTATCCCAGGCAGATATGATACATTAAATACATTTAATTTTAGCTTAATGTCTTTTAGTCAGATAGAACAAACTCTTAGTGAAATTTCTGTTGAATATGTTATATTTTCATTTGTGATAATTGCAAATCAGACTTTGTAAGTCTTCAGAGGAAAATATGATCTTTGATTCATTTTTATTCTTTGAAATAGAAATAGGATTATAATTTCTGATGTATTATTTTTTTCAGTATGAAAAATGAGCCTTTGGTAATACTTGAACTTGATAGGTCCATATATGTTTTAATCAAGGTAATTTTCACTAAAATAGTACATGTATATATTTTTTAAAGATTATGATTTAATTTTAGCATTATTATGTGTAGTTACAAGTTGAAAAAATGAAATTAATTTTTGGTATCATTATTCCAATTTGGAATTAATTTTTTTTCTATTCCAGCACTTCAACCTGGACTGGAAAAATAAATTGGAAGTGAACTGCATATATGTGTTTAGGAATCTAAGATTGTCTTTGCTAGAGAAAGTAATTGATATATGATAATTTAGTAATCTACTTAAAATGAGTTTTTGAAGTTTGACTAAAAATTGTTTTAATAAAAAATGTCCTCTGATTTTTTCCACATGTTTTTGGATAAATTGCGCCATGTTTGTAATACAGATATATTAAAAATTAAGGCTATGAGATAACTTGATAGTATATGAATAAAATCACTTTCAAGGTCAAAAGTTTTGAATTTTGTAAATGCTAATTTGTAAGCAAATATATTAAAATAGTTTTAAAAATTATTTACTAACCATTTTTGTGAAATGAAAGTTAAGTGTCCTCATCATTTAAATTGTGACTAAATATTTTGATTTTTATCAGGGCATCTATCGTCCACATCCAATTTTCATTGTCTGGGCTAACAGCTCTTTTATAAAAGTAACAGAGAATGAGATTCCTACAATACCAATGCAGGTAAGAATGTTTTTTTAGCTTATACAAAATGTGTTTCTGTAGTTGGTCAAGTCTTGAGGTTAAACTTTGACTAAGTTTAAAAAAATCTCTCACAAAAGTATCTGAGTGTCAAATGCTATTAAAGTAAAGCTGTTAGGACTAATAATACAATATTATCAGAAATATTTCGATAGCAGATTTTGTATCTCACCATTCATAGAATTTCACCTTAAGGCTATATATTAGCAAACTACATGTGAGTTTGTGAGGCTATTGTAGAAGATTTAGAGAGTGCTGAATGTATATTGTCTTAAAATAGTGAAAAGATCATAATAAGTTGCAGACAAATTTTTTTCTACGACACCACAGACAAAATACAGGGAACATGGCTGTCTATTTAAAGAAAATTTGGATTTGTAATTACTTTACTGTGTGTTTTTAAGGGCATTTGTCTAGAATTTATTTATTTGGTTTTAAATAAGGATCTTAAATTAATTAATAACAAGTATCAAGAATTCGATAAATAACTTTGATTTTTTAATAAAATAATTATTGATTAAAACCATTCACCCCTGCTCCAAATTTTAGAATAATAATAAAAAAACGAGACTTTTAATAATAATTGTTATCTAATTAAAATACCTAAGTCAATAATTAGCATGATAATTTAAAATATGACTGTCAAATTTTTACAACAGTACTCTGCTATAGGCATAGATAGCGAAAGGCAAGTTTTTATAAATTCAAGATCATAATGTGGCTGTGTTGGGTCAATGATTAGAAAAAAAACACAAGAGCTTGTAGTAAAATTAATCAAAATGCAATTTATCAAAATAAGAAATACATTGTAACTTTGATTGCTCTAAAAATAGATTTCTACTGCTGCTGTCAGTCTTAATAAAATGTCATTCTGAATATTTTGATAAATTTAATAATCTTTTTACCACAGACATGGCTGGAGAAAAATTGTATCAAAGATTTTGTTGCCATTGACTATCCACTGACCAAAGTGACTAACAAAAATCCACACGATCAACTACATCATTATGAAGTGAGTTTTTATATCAACACATTAATTTTTAAACTGAATGTATTTTTAAAGAATTTTGGTATGTTCATTAACTCCCAACTATATTTGTTTGTTTATTGGAATGCAAACAAATTATGTCAATCTTAGTTAAAGACTGAAAGAGATTTTTGCATTTTTTTCAATAATTCTATTAATACACAATTAAATACTTATGATTCTTGTAACAGTGTAAAGATATTCTCAAATTCAAAACTAAAAATTATTTACTATATTGACAATTATTTGTTATTAATAATTAAAAGTAAATATTATAATTACTAATGAGACTTTCTTCCTTCAAATGTCAAACTTATATTATTAAATGCTTGAGTGCTTTACAATGTGTTATATTCTTGAAAGCTATTTTTGCTTGATTTATTCATATTTCGTAAATCTGCCAGGGTACTGTGACATCTGTGGATGAAACATTGAAAGGATTTTACATACTGGATGGTAAGATAGGGTAAGAGTTTTCTGTTTTTCTGTTAAAGCAAAGATGAGAACTTTAAAAAAAAAGTTCTTTTATAATTTGCAAGCTAAATACTTTTTAGGATAAAAGCAAGCATTATTTCCTATAAATTTTACATAAAATGTTCATAGTTTAGTATAGAAGCTTTGCTATTGAACTTCAAAGTTAAAGTTGGGGTGTTATCAGTGTAGTTGGCTGACGCATTAAAAAAAAAGTCTTGATTATGCTTTGTGGAAATACAATATAATTAACAGGGTAACAAAATATGAGACCAATCAATCTGTAATAAGGATAATTTTTATTTAGTTCTATTATGTGCCTAACTAGTTTGTGCTGCGGCGCCGTGGCGCCTGTGGCGCCCCCTTCTTTTAAGGGCGCCTAAGGCGCCCACCTTTTTCAAAAGCCCAACTAACTTGTGCTTGTATGATAAATACGTAATATTAAACTTTCTTAAGTGTACACAAAGTATTTTATAATAGGGTTGTTTTTTTTGTTGTCAAAAGCCCAAGTAACTTATCCTTGTATGATAAATACGAAATATTCCTGAAATGTACACAAAGTATGTATATAATATTTTTTTACAGTGCTAATTACACGATTTTTAAAGTAATTTTAGAAAGCAGCGCACCAAATTACTGCACCAAAAAAATAACTCTTTGAGTCTGTCAGCACTGTTTACAACACAAATGCTGACGTCATAGGTTCGTGCGTTGTTTGGTTAATGTTAATCTGGAAACCAAAAGGATTATGATTTAGCGTTAGGCCACATTGAGTCAGTCAGTCAGTGATAATTGAGCGTAAATATATATATGATGGAATTTTTATCCATAAAAAAATATCTTTCATAACGCTCATCAAAAAAGAAAGTGATCAGACATGTAAAACTGACAATTTTAGCTATACATAGTGTTTTAATTAAAAAATTTTGCACCTTAACTTGAGCTTTATAAGTTATTTGCTAATATATTTCCATCCAGCCTATATGTTGGGTCGTTAACGCCATCTGATATCAGGAGTAAATTGAAATTACAGACTAAAGTTGTTATATACAATGCTCATCTTATTCAGGTAAATATTAATTTTATTACCAACCATTTTTGCTTAAAAAAAATACCCACATAAAAAAATGTGAAGCAATGTTTGGGATTGAGACTTAAAATTTCCCTCATTCCTAGTTACAAATTACTGCACTAACACATTTCCTATGTTATTGTATCTTGCATTCAACAAATTTACATCTTTATTTTATTGCATATGAATAATAAATCATTGCACCTTGAAATATTTCAGAGACAGAATTTTTAATTGTGATTTTCAGGGCTCACAGTTATCTTTTGTATGTTGTGTAAAAACAAAATTGAAAATAGAAAGTCAGAGTCTTGAAGAGAGTATCAATAAAGAGGTATTTGGATATTTAAACTAACACAACTGATATTAGAGCATGTTGTTAATGTGGTTAGCAATTTTAAAATAAATGTTATTAGTGTTGCTCAAAGAATTTTAGTTTTTCTTTAAGAGCCTTAATAAACAGCAACAATTAAAGTTAGATCATATAGTTATCATTGAATTATTTTCTGAATTTTTATACAATAGATTACACAAGAAGGTTCTTATTTTGATTTCTCTACTTATGGGATGAATATGAAAGAAGTTGACCTGGTGCACACTTTTCAGGACAAGTTAGTGAAACTAGGGAGGTAGGACAAGTAGGATCAGAAAATAATATTATTGTTGCCTTTTCATATTATGAAAAGATACAGTGCATGCTTGAATTGGCCTATTTTTATGGTAATTGATACAAAACAAATCGAAATAAAGAAAAAAAAACCGAGCAGTATTTAAACCTATGGAATACTGAGTAACATACTATTTAAGATTTTTATTCACAGCTTAAGCTAATTTTAAAAATTATATTTCCAGTCTACAACACACTAAAAATATTTAAATATTTTTATGACAGGTCAAGGCAAGAATCAATAATTAGTTCTGTCAAGATTTACAGAAAGTATTTCATTGATGTCATGAGCAATCAAAAGCTAAATTTAGTAGATAATTTCATTTTTCATGAGGAGATGTGCCCTTATTTGAATTTTTCTGTAAGTTTTTCTGTTAGATATTTTAATCTATTATAATACAATAACATTTTAGTCTAAGACAAATGTATTAATGTATATTAGCATATTTATTGCTGCTTAAGTAAGGAAGGATCATTAAAAAGAAACCATTAATATATTTTTTTTTCCATTGATTTTCTAAAGTTTAACAGATGCCATATTCCTAATGTCCTTGACCTCACTAGTCTAAAAATAGAACCAGTTTCCAGCTTATCAGTTCTGTGTTCAAATGACCATCACTGCAAGAGGCATAGCTACCAATTGGTTGATTCTAAAGTATGTGCTATTTCTTATTGTGCAACAATATTTTTGAATGTTAATTCTTTGTTAAGTTCAGATTTCAACATCTAGTTTTATTTTAATTGAAAACTTATAGTGTTTTAATAACAGCCAACATTTTTACACCTTGTATAAATTATATGTGGCAGTGCGTTCAGAATCATAGGGTGCCTACGGTAAATAAGATGCACCATAGTTTAGCATGTTACAATAAGCCCACTGTGGTGAAATTTATGGAGTCCGACCATCTGCGACACAGTAACCTAGCAAAACAAAAGGGAAACTACTCTTGTCTGATCCGGAAGGTCACCAATGCGACAATCGGAACTAATTATGTATGCAAACGGGCTCACGTGGAAGGGCAAGGTTGCCTAACCGCATTGCGGCAATTAAAGAGCCAATCAGAAAAGGAGTGAATATAATACCCATCGAGTATAAATGCTGACACAACCAAGCCACCGGTCTCTTTCCGCCCAGATGTCAACAGAGTATGGTCGCCAGTGTGAATATAATTCATAGAACTATATCTGCATCCATCCTTGTAGTGGAAGAGCCGACATTATTCTTACTGACCAGAATCCATGTGAGTTGAACTCTAGCTTTGTTTCCCTCATATTTATATATATATTTCCTGCCATTATCTAAATATTAAGCATTGTATAATGCCGTGTTGAAATTATTGGAATATGTTAACCCCATGATCGCCATACGGGGCCACGTGCGATATTTAACTATCCCACGTCTATTTTCTAACTAAATGTGATTACACGCGTTCCATCAGAGAGATGGATCAAGTTATATTAGTGTGTAATAAATAACATTACTATATTTCTACCTCAATCCACTTACGAGGTGTCAGCAAGATAGATCTGCACCCGTGGTTGTAGAAATGAGATATTAATTTTAGTCTCATATTATGTAATGAATTAGATAATAATTTGTTTTATATGAATGTATTTTGATCCCCTTTTGGCACCTTTCTCTGAAGGCTCGGCAGCCAAAAGGGTGGATTAAACAGTCAAAGTGGAGAAACTACCCATGTATGTTTTTCTATTTTAGTCTGGCTTCTGGGCACCCGCCAGTACCGGGAGACAACGCGAACTCCTGACGGTAGACCCGCCCAGACAGAAGTGTCTTCAATATTTAAGACCAAGAGCTGGACCCACCACTGTCCCAAGCGACTTGGATCCGACACCCTACCTCATCCCTGCACCTACCGACAGGACCTTGAGGAGGACGACCCAGCATTTACCAGTTGTTACGTCCAACGTAAAACTGAAGCCAACAAACGCACACGGCGTATGTTGAAGCCTGTACGTGTACACACACTACACGTATGGAAGCCGGTTATTCACACTTCCGTGATCACCGATGTCACCTGGGCCATAGGTGAAGCAGCCTACCGAGCACCAAGGAACCGAACGATCCAGGTAGAGGGAACCTGCATTACCAACTACACACTCCAGCACTGACGGAGCCTAGTGTAGAGCAGTATTACCGAGCGGAACGCTTCATTGCACACAGCGGCCGAGACCAGCACACACCGACCAGGGGAGCGTGCAGAGCCAGCCGCCACACGGAACGGGGCGCGACGACCCCATTGCATTTAAGTACCAACACCATAAACATTAGGTCAAGTTGCATAGCCATAATGATGATAAAGCTAGGCCAAATAGGAGACAATTAATTTGTTGTATAACCACCCCCATTCAGAACTAGTTTCCGCTGTTGTACAAATTGTATAATAAAATTTATTGTTACATTTTACACCCCTTTGGTCTGTTGATTATCGATTGCAAGAGATCACTAAAGTTTATACGTTGTGAGCGGGAAGGTGACAATTTAAATATTACACCCCTAGACAACTTGCCAAACATAGATACACATCTTTCTCGCCACACCCACACCGACTTTGGGTGGTCAGAGGCTCATAAATCTATCAATGCTGATGTGGGAAGACTCCTATATGCTCACGTCCTGCGGCCACACCGTTGTATCAATGAGTTCTGAATGGACCAGGGAATGTGCTTAAACTGCACATCTGGTTGAGAGTTGAGCTATTGATTGGCGTATATATATCATTGTTGCTTGTAAGGAAAGTCATGTGCTCGACTTGACGCTCAGTTGCTGCCAAACAATGTTGGGTGGTCAGATGCGTATAAATCTTATCAATGAATTCTGAGTTGGACGTGGGAAAACTCCTATGCGCTCATACCCTGCGGCCACGTTGTTGTATTAATGAATTCTGAATGGACCACGGAATGTGGGGAACACACCTAAAACCTCACGTCTGGTCGATGGGTCAGCTAATAATTGGCGTTGGTTGTAAGGAAGACAATGGTTATTTATCATTGTGGCTGGTCAAGAAAGTCCCGGATGAACCAGGGAAAGAATTCGTGAGGTGAAAATTAATGGTCGAAGGTTAACAGATTAAAATTAGACACCTTCAAGGGAAACGAGGATATAAGGCGAGAGTTTAGGGTTAGTTAAGAGAACAATATTGGAGAACAGTGCTTAGAACTTGCAGGGACAGTATTAGGGCATAAGCTGTAGTAGAACTGTTAATTGTGTTTCCTGTTAACTTAAAGTTCAATTACTTAGACATCAGTTACTGTGTTTACCTTAGAAAAAAATTATTCAAATAAACAAACGAACTATAGTCCTCACGACCTGCCTTCATTTATTTGTTTTATTAATTGTGCAGTTAACCGCCACTCTGCTAATATATTAAAATGATTTTTAAAAAAATATTTGCCATATACATATTAGGATCACTAATACCTATTTTGTTTACATTTTAAGTTAGTTCATAATTTAATTATTGTCTTTACTTTACTCATTTACTTATGAAAATGAATCTACACCATCCAGGTTCTCATTGGAAGAATCCAGATTTCTTCATCAGGTCAAACATTTTTTCAAGATGACACAGATATATTCCCCTTAGTTTTATTGGATAGTGGCACAACTTATGAAACTAAAGGCGACAATATTTCTTTGGATTCATATCATTCATGCAGTCAGTCCTGCCTCAAACTGCCTAAGTTGGGTTCTAAAATTAAGTGTCCATTACTAACGTCTGATTATAATGGGAAATTATTAAGTGTTGGACAATTCAGTGTGATTTATGAAAACTTTAACAGTTCTGGAGCACCTGGATCTGAATGTGGGATATACCTGGCCTTTTCTTTGTGTGATTGCATCACTTTAGGGGATTCTTCAGAAAAGAATTCATCAAAAATTCTCCCAACCTTCTCATCAAATCATGAGAGTGACAAATACTCCATGTACTTTCACGTGACAGAGAAACATGCACTCAAGTACAGTAAGGAATCAAGAGGGGTAACTCACTTTGACTTGGTTGGCTTTGAAGTCTCTTCTGCTGTCTTTGATAACTATGATCTGGCTGGGGAAGTTGGAAAACCTGAGTCTAGAAAGAATAATGTCACAGATGCCTCAAGTTTGAACAGAAATGACCTTGCAACAAATATAAAAACTCCAGCAGCAACACATTCAAAGTGCACTGGCCAGGATATTGACAAGTGCTCTGTATTGTTTAGACCAACAGATGGCACCCTGAACAGGGTTAAACCTTCAATTCAAACTCATTCACATGGGCAAAAATATTCTGAGAATACTGTACACTCTGGAGATGACTCCAACTGCCAGTCCAATGTTGTCAGCTCTGAGAGGCTAAAACCACTTTTACTATCATTTTCCAAGGGTTACTACCACAGTTTGATGTCACAGGGTCAAACTTACAAACTGACCGCTTCCAGAAATGACAGTTCAAATCCATTTCAAACAACATTCTTAAATTCGAAGCTTCAAAAAGCTGCAGAGAATTGCAATGTCAGATTCCAAATTGTAGTTCCTTTGGATGTGACCCTAACTAGATTGACTCATAGTCTGAGTGCTATATCTTCTCTGATCCATAGGAGGCCTTTATATTCTGTTGACAAGATTTTATCTAGCAGGTATATTAGACAAAAATATAATGTTTACTACCATAATTGTAATATTAAAAGATAATTTTGGTTCCTGTTAACTCGGTTTTAAAAGTTGTATAAATTATGTTATACTTATCTCAGCTGAATCTAAGGATAAAACTTAAATAAGCTTTCTAAAGTATATTTCTGGAACATTTATATTTCATAGCTTTTTTAAAATTAAAAATAGGTTTCTTTTTTCTATCTTAACTAAAACTCAGCCAGTTTTTTTAAGTATGTTTTGCAATGGTAAGTTTTTCAGATTGTTTCGTGTCTTTCCAAGCTGTTGTCATTCATCATGAGTATTGCAGTCTCTCTTTAAATAATTTGAACAATGGCTCATGCAGTAAGTTTTATTTGAATATATCTTAGTTTTTAACCTAGAATAAACTTATAGATTAATGGACATATTTTTATGAAAATAATGTAAAACTATTCCTTAAACTTATTTTTTACATTTATATTCTATGTCACAAGCGTCCTATAATTACAATAGACCACTTGCTACAAGATTCATAAATTCCGATTACACAAGAATGTAACATATAACACTACTAATGGAAAAATAACTTTAATGGCCTCCTCCTTGCAACGACACACTATACACCACACAACTCTCTAACCTTCTACACACATTCTCATGACATCAACAAAAACAACTCCCTTTTGCACGCTTTCGCACAGACTTACCAATAACACTAACACGACCACCAAACACACCACCGTGTGCGCAGCTCACAACAAGTACAAGTACCAAAGAAAAATTGGTCATTCGTGACATTCTATAAATTAATAATCTTGTGCGTATAAATATTTGAATTTATTATATTCAGACATGAAACTAGATGTGATGGGTGTGGCATTTATAAAGAAGGACGAGTTTCACGACGGAGACAAACTTTCAGTATATATCGATGTTTTTGGGCTTGTCCCTATTTTAGGACTAATTCCAGGTTATAATGATAAATAATAGTATTACAATTAAATTTTAAATTAGAAATTAAAATTTTATATTTTCAATGATAACAGTTTTGTTGACAAGGATTTTTCTTGCATTGAATAATTATAAACCATTTCCTGATAATAATTCTAAAAATAATTCTGCAATATGTTATAAGTACCAACATTTCTCCCCTTATCAAAAAGGTTCACAAGTGCTCTTTCACAATCTGGAGAGGAAAGTGTCTAAAGCAGGCAGGGTGTATGTCCGATTTATTGCTGTTTCTTCAGTACAAGTCATTGCCTTCCATGACATTACAGGTTTCAAGTTAAGACATACTCAGCAGACTTACAAGTAAGATAAATAAAAGCAATATTTTTACATAAGTGTAATAAATTGAAATTTGTCCAAAAAAAAGAAGGAATCTATTACAAAATTAAAATACATGTATGAGCGAAAAAAATGACGTCATATTTTTTTTACAGGGCATCTTTAATTTGTACACCTTTTGATGTATTGGTGCAGTAGTTTGGTTTTCCCTGCTTTCTAAAATTAGTAGCGTCACGGACAGACATTGCAAATTATATTGTTTAATGGATAAAGGTTGCATTAGAATGTATCAATGTTGGCAGGATTTAGGGAGTGACCTAAGTCAGTGATAAAATTGATAAAGAATAAATACTTTTAAATTTAAATCCTAGTACTAGTGATTAGTGTATGGGTGAAT
The DNA here is from genome assembly GCA_944989445.1 of Ampullaceana balthica. Taxonomy (NCBI): domain Eukaryota; kingdom Metazoa; phylum Mollusca; class Gastropoda; family Lymnaeidae; genus Ampullaceana; species Ampullaceana balthica. Next base: position 2,997,172 of record CALYLW010000021.1, read on the forward strand.
AGTAATAGCCATTCTTAACAATGGTTCAGGGGAGATTACTTTCGATCTAAGCCTTTCAATACTGAAAATGATAAGTGTCATTTAAATTTTTAAAAAATAAAGCCTTTTATGGGAATAAAAAAAACAACTTCATAAATAATAAGTTTTTACCTTATCATAAAATAGGTTTTTAGAAAATGACTCCTCTATCATCAATATGGCAACTCTACCCAAAGAACTGTTGATTGACCTAACATTTCTGAAGCCCACCGGCCTCTACTGTATTGATTGCCATATCTGCATGTTCTTTAAACTGGGCATCAAAGTCATTTGTCTTGAATGCAAAGGCGTTGTTCAGAGGGGGAAATGCCAAGGCACAGCTTGTGGAAAATCAACATTTTCTGTTGTCACAAGTGCTGTGTAAGTAGAAAACATCAACTTAAATGAAATTTCAAAGCAAAGCTTGCTAAACAGAATTAATTATTTAATAGATTTTATGACAAAGATAAAGTAATCGGTAATTCTTATCTATGTCTAATGAGGTTTTTATTTATTTATTGAAAGAAATTAAATGAAAAACAAGCCTGTGAATTTTAGGTTAACAAATAATTTGATTTTAAAATCATTTGAATATTATCTACAATTATGTGACAAAATATTTATAAGACTTAAGTATAAGATTTTAGTTTTAATTGCTGTGATATAGATTCTTTACATTTGTTTAATCATTATTTCATTGTTATAAATTCTGAATTAATTGTTCAATCATGTAATTAATACCTCTTTAGGCAGTCTTATTACTAAATAATAATTTAGGCAGTCTTATTACTAAATAATAATTTAGGCAGTCTTATTACTAAATAATAATTTCCACAAAATGCTAACCATGTTCCATAAAATTCTAGTATACTTTTGGATGATGGCAGCAGTCAAGCGAGTGTAAAATTTTGGGGTCCTAATCTGGTACGTCAGCTCTTGACCTTGCAAGACAACCAATGGAATGATTTAGTTGAGTCTGTGAAAGAGGAAGGGGAAATCCTCATAACCAAAGTAAGTAGTGTTCTGTGTAGTTTGAACAATGGCCATGGTCAGAAAACAAAAAACCAACAAAAGATAGGATTGGTGAGAAAACCAGTGTTACTTACGCATCAGTGCAGAATGTATGAATACAAATAAATCTGTATTGGCTGTCAGGGTCATATCTTCTCTATTTTATTCTCTTGCCCAGAGAGAATCACAAAGCTGATTTAAAGTTCTTAAATAAATCTGACATATTCACTTGAGAACGCATCTTGGAACCTACTAAGTATCACATCTTAGATTAAATATATTTCCTAGTTGTGCCTATTCCCTTGATTAAATATGATTATATTTCTCATATGTTCATTTTAGCTATTTTTTTCAAACCATTAAAAAGCTTTTTTCAAGAAGAATTATGTGAACCGTTCACCTATGAAAAAACAGTTACAATTGTTTGCTACATTCCGTCTCATTGAGTTATTGTTATCGATTTGTAATTTAAAAAAATGACCTTAGAAAATAACCCTCATTAAAATGTCTATACTGTACTAAATAATTTTTCCCCACAGATGAATGCATCCAAAGGCTTATCAAGACTTACATGTTTCTTAGATGCCTTAATTAACTCCCCTGTGGTGTTGAGGCCATGTAGAGTTGCTGTCAGAAAATCAAAAGTTTCAGCTGAAGGTGTGGATGTCATGACCATGGAGGGTAAGATTTGAAAATATACAAGAACCATGAGATGCCATGGGAGAAGAATAGGTTTTAATTAATACTTAAGTCAGTGGGTTAATTCAACTAGGTTGTAGTGACAAGGCTTGCCTTACTCCCTTATAAGACCGGTCCAGTACTGTGTCAACATGCATCATCAGTTTTACTGTGCCATATAAACAACTCTCAACCTGGCTAACACCATAGCAGTTTCCTCAATCTTTTTGGGCTGTGACTTATAACAGCTCCTGAAACAGGGGCTCTTCTGATGCCCATGTCTGCGCTGTGTCAAGTGTTGACCATGAAGTCAGCTGGTATCTAAGACCATTGTCCAATGCAGCCAAGACAGGTTCTTGTTTTAATCCAGCTTGTTATTGTAAGTGAAGTAGCAAATTTTGTTTGCTTGTGGGGCACCAAACTTTTGTGACAATTTTACAATCTGCTTTGTGGACCGTTTCTCATGATGAATAAAAAAGATTGCATCTAGTATTAGTGAAGAGGAGTCAGTTTTGAGGCCATCTGCTCGAGAGAAAATTTGTAATGTATTTGTTTTCCTATAACACTACTTTTTAAAAATCCCTTATATTAACTTCACCGCCGTCTCATTCGTCGTCCCTCGACCGCGACCGTCGTCCCGCGACGCCCGTCCACCCGCGGAAAAACAAAAGTCGAAAATGACCCACTTCCAGTGAAGCCATCGAGCTGAAATTTGGCACATGGACCCGTCTCACCTAACAATGCATCGTATCAAAATTTCAGATCGATCGAACGTACCGTAATTAAATTAATGCATTTGTAGTTTATCTATATAAATCACTATTTAGAAAAACAAAAGTCGAAAATGACCCACTTCCAGTGAAGCCATCGAGCTGATATTTGGCACATGGACCCATCTCACCTAACAATGCATCGTATCAAAATTTCAGATCGATCGAACGTACCGTAATTAAATTAATGCATTTTTAGTTTATCTATACTATATAAATCACTATTTAGAATGTTTAGTCGTCGTCTGCTAAATAATAAATAAATAAATAAATTGATTATTTATATAGCGCTGTATCCCAGTAAGGAACTGGGCTCACAGCTCTTTACATGAAAGAAATACCATACCTATAAATATTAAATTAACTTTCATATCAAAACAAACACAAAAATTACAGTACATTATACATAAGCTACGTTAATCATTTACAAGAAATGTTGTTTCATTAATTTTGAAAATAAATGTTGAAAAGATGTGTCTTAAGTGCAGTCTTGAAGGACTTGGTTGTTTGAATACTAGGTATGTGTAATGGTAGAGAATTCCATTGTTTGGCTGCACAAAAAGAGAACGACCTTTCACCAAATGTTGAAATGCTAGAGTTGACCTAGTTTTAAAGCCAAGGGAGATAATTTCGGTTTCAGTCTGTAAATGTTTGTCACTTTTGAACATAATCAATACTTTTAGTTATGTCTCATATATAAGGGATTTATAGTCAAAAACTTTGTTTTTACGGGGTTGTTTATTTGCTACTTACCTTATATACTCGTTCTATACCCCGTTCGTCCATAAGCCGACCCCCCCTCTTTTGGAAGAGAATAGTATAAAAAGTGTGTAACCCGCTCATAAGCCGACCCCAAAAAATTATAGGAGATCTTAAACAAAAGGGTACACATTTTTTAAAAACTACAAGCTAAATCAGTCATTATGCATCATAAGCTGATTGTTTTCTCTTACACTGACAATTCATTTTCAAGAATAGGTTTAATATTCCCAAAATTATTGTTCAGAATATTATTATTTGAAAATATGTTAAATTGGTGACTATATATAGGTACTACACACTCTTTGTATATACTTTTCTTTGTATTTCCTACTACTTTGTACTACCTCTCTTTGTCTTTGTGCTCTCTGCTAAGCAAGAGTTACCGGTATTTTTATTTTTATATTTTTATTAAATTTAAATATGTTTTTTTGTGTGTTTATTTTGTTGGTAAACAGTGGCGAAAGTGCGTACATTAAAATTCATTGTTGAAAACAAAATTTGTAAAACAATTTATTAAAACATTCAAAAAAATAAATAAAATGAATAAATAAGGTAAGTGCAGATGTTTAATTATATTTTATAGCTTCTTTCCAACCTTTTCCCCTAGATTTTGTCCAAAAAAAGTCGGCTTTAGAACAAGTATTATATGGTAATTAAGTAGTGTTGGTACAAGGACAGATTGCTTTTTATGTAGTGTTGGTGCAAGGACAGATTGCTTTTTAGGTAGTGTTGGTGCAAGGACAGATTGCTTTTTAGGTAGTGTTGGTGCAAGGACAGATTGCTTTTTAGGTAGTGTTGGTGCAAGGACAGATTGCTTTTTAGGTAGTGTCAAAGGAGCTCAATGAAAATATATTTATTGTTTTGGGGTGTGGGTGGGTGGGGGGGTTAAAGGACAGCTTAGTTGACTGATTCATATGAGAAACACGTTAATTTATTTTGACTTCTTTTAGTTTTAGGTGAAGTGGTAAAAGAATTAGGGGCAGTTAAATTACAAAAAAAGGAACCCAAAAACCCCCCAAAAAACAACAACCTCAACTTGTATTAGATGTAAACATCAATATTTTCATTGATTCAAAGTAGAGATATTTATACTTCACAATATCTTTTAATAAGTGTCTTAACATTATAAATAATATAAAAGCCCAAGTCACTCCCTGTTGGGAAGGATGTGGAACTCTGAGGAACGATGTACAACAGTCTATAGCAGTTGAAAAATCGTGTGTTGATTAGCACTGTAAAAATATTTAATATGACTATCATTGTTTGATCTTATATTTTAAAATACAAGGTGTGCATCGGTGCGCATGATGATTATAAATTAAAGATGTAAAATACTTTGTGTACATTCCAGGAAGTTTAATATTTCGTATTTATCAAACAAGGATAAGTTACTTGGGCTTTTGACAAAAAACAAAGTGGGCGCCGTAGGCGCCCTACAACCACTATTATTAAATACTTTGCGTACATTTCAGAAAGTTTAATATTTCGTATTTAACAAAAAAGGACAAGTTAGTTGAGCTTTTGAAAAAGGTTGGCACCATAGGCACCCTAAAAAAAGTGGGCGCCGCAGGCGCCACGGCGCCCTGGCACAATCTAGTTAACACATATTTTATCAAGTTAGGAAAGAAGAAATATCAAATAAGTAAAGGACTTTCTTAACAACCAAAAGTTGCATCAAGTAAGGCTACAGTGACATTTTGAATTGTACTTAATTTTCTTTTTCACACAAAGACACTTCATATTTTGGCACTTTGTTTTGCACATACCTCATGAATTCTTGACCACTTCCTGTTGACTGAGACATAGCAGCAGATTGGAGAGGTATTTCATGGTCAGGGATGTTTTCAACTCTCAATAAATGGACATACAGTGAACTGTGATCTCGTAAACAGTTGTTTCAAGATATCTTGTGCAGTTCCAAGTCAGTAAAGCCGTCTTCTGTCACTGTCATAACAACTGCCAACAGATTGCACAAGTCTCCCTGTCCCTTATCAATTTCAGGGTAATGAACTCACACGGTGGCTCCCAAAGGAAAGAATTATTTGTCACAGTTCATCCTCATTTTTTTGCCTGGATTTCAATGTTTCATTTAGAATCTTTTCCAGCTTCGACTGTTGTCTCAATCTTGACACACAGGCTGCACAAAATATTAACACCATCATTTTCTATTTCCTCGTCTCCATCATCTTTAGCAGCACTCCCAAAGACATACACATTATGGCCACAGTAAGGGCAACTATGTGCACCTCTGCATTCTTTTAAGCAGGCACAACAAACCGCAATAGTGGAGGTCTCTTTGGTAACCATTGCCCCACAACCAGTTTGTTTCTCTTGACTATTGGTTGCATTCTCTTCAGTGTTCGGTGTAGTAGAATCTGTATCTGATGATTTGCTTCTTTCTGCTCTGTGATTTGTACGTGTTCTAGTATTTTAGAGTTCTTTCTCAATCTGTATGTCTTGCAAAATGTCAGGAGTGGGAAGACGTTGAAAGGCCAACTTAAGCTTTTCAGTCACTGCTGGGCAAAGAGTCAAGCACGAATGACTCTCTCCTCACAATTATATAGAATGCCAAGGAAATGTGTGAAATATAAACCATTTCATACATTGCCTACAAATTTCAGACACTCTATAGAATGCTGTATTTAAAACATATAATGGTTTCAACCTTTAATTTTTGCTATCCATGTTTCTTTTGTAGAGATTATCCTCTAACCCTATAAGTTATCAACCTATTAATAAAAAATGTGCACTGATTTTCAAATGTTAATTTTTAGCTAATATAAAAAGCAAGGTTAAAAGAAGATGTTATCCAGTGTAAGATTTTTATTTTGAGGCTTTGCCCAATTCACTTTATAATATTTATTTCTTTTTTTAATGACAGAACTAGAAGAAAAAGAAGAAAAGATTGGTCAACACATGATAAAAACATTGTCTCTTCCTATACTGAAGTTGGATGGATATGCTGTCCAGAGCTTGGATTAAACTCATCATTCATTTGATTTGGATAGTCATGCTACAAAGATGTTTGATTAACTAAACAACTATTGGATGTAGGGAGAGTCATGCCATCCAGAGCTTGGATTAAACTCATCAACCATTGGATGTCATAAAGTCATGCTACAAAGATGTTTGATTAACTAAACAACTATTGGATGTAGGGAGAGTCATGCCATCCAGAGCTTGGATTAAATTCATCAACCATTGGATGTCACAAAGTCATGCTACAAAGATGTTTGATTAACTAAACAACTATTGGATGTAGGGAGAGTCATGCCATCCAGAGCTTGGATTAAACTAATCAACCATTGGATGTCACAAAGTCATGCTACAAAGGGCTTAAACTTTTAATAAGAGTACCATTCATAGCCATCATAGCCATCATAACCAGAGTGCATATATATTATTCAGATTAAATTATTTTCATAATTGACATGTTTTATTTTGCATCTTCACCTTTCCTTTGTGTACCACCACCATCCGATGTGTAGAGCTATAGTTCACTATTTTTCACACCATATATAGCCCCACCTCCAGCCCACGAATACACCTCTCTACCCCTAACACCACCTCCACCCCATGCATACACCTCTCTACCCCTAACCTCACCTCCACCCCATGCATACACCTCTCTAACCCTAACACCACCTCCACCCCATGCATACACCTCTACCCCTAACCCCCTTGTAACACTGCCACCCTCCTTTACCTCATGTGTAACAACTCCATCCTCCCATACCAATGTAATGTTTAACAATCAACTGTCCTTCACCTCTTGTTGACCATCCCTGATAGCCTATGTAATACAACCACCCTCTTCATGTGTAACAACAATTTGCTTCTTCTCTCAAATGGTTAATATGTAATTTATTTAATGCTGTATTTTAAATTGTTAAGCTAAAGAGTTTTGTAATATATTTACACATGACTGGTTTTCATATTAAGATCTTATTTAACACATTATTTATGTTTTTTTAATATAAAAATTAATGTTTGCGAATGTTGGCTCTAATATGCGACCTATGGCATAGCTTGTGTCAATGGAAGTGGCCGTTAGCCAAGATTTTTTTTTGTGTCCATTAAAAGAAACTTTGGCAGAAAATTCAATGGTTCTCTATTCCCTCTTTTCTAAGCCAATGTTGTCATCTTTTTATAAATGTCTTTATTGACGGGCTACAATACACCATGGGTAACATTATGTTAACTTTATATATATACATGTTTATATATATATATATATATAAATATATAGTTTTTATATATTTTAAATTATATATTAAAAAAAAATCTTTACTTATAAAAATTATTCAAGCAGTAAAATGTATGATGTAATAGAAAACAACCCACCATGTGTCTTAAAACATTTTGCTTCCCACTCATAAGTAAAAAATGTATTAATATAGGCACAGAATGAGAGTTCAACACTGGTAGATACAAAGAATATTATAGTTATAGTTTATTGATCTAAAAATTCTCATTATTTTATGTTAGTTATCATATTAAATAATCTGGCTAGAGCCAAGCTCTGCATGCATAATTTTAGTTATTTACAAATGATATATTAAAACCACAATCTATAATACATTTGTAATCACATCATATGGATGAGCATAGCCTATTAATTAAATTAAAATTATTGCTAAAATACAATCAAAATTTTACCAATTGACAAATTGAACAATATAGAAGATCTCACTTCATATTATGTTCCAACTCTTTTGGCCAAGTTTTAAAAAAACCCATCATTAAAAAAAATTTCAAAACAACCAACAACCATATCTGAATAACTTTAGAAATCGCTGCCTTTATCAACCTAACTGAAAAAAACAAAACAACTCATGCTCGTATACTTCTAAGGCACTTATGGATATTTGGTGATGTTATTGACAAGGATAGATCTGACAGTTTGCTTCTATTTTGTAGAATCAAGTAAAATTTATCATTATATCTTTATTTGAGTTTGAAATTATCATTTCACTAACAGTGTTGGAAACAAAGAGAGGCTATTCTAAAACCAAATATATGTAACAATTTTTCTCTATCAACAGAGTATCCTAATAAATTGTTTCAATTTAAATTGGTTAATATCTTTGACATATTAATGCTTGGCTGCAGTGACTGTACATTAAAGGCTGTTACGTAGATTTCATTGCTCTGTCATGACACATTATTATTGCTACATAAATTTTGCCCAAACTGTCTTGATCTGAGTTATCATATTTTAAAGTAAGTATTATCAACATAAAATATACTTTTACAGTGATGTAATTTTGACTGTTAGAATAATACATGTTAAATAACAATTATTTTTTTTGAAGTGTCTTAAAATAAAATATTTGGCTTCAGTGTCCAGTGAAAATCTAATTTGAACTCATGAGTCAACTTATCACATTATAAATTATAGGTAATTTTAATAATATCTTGAATAATCAAGGGAAAGGTTGTAATTATTATATTATATCCAAGTTTCTTACTTTTGATTAATAAATGACGCTTTATTCTAAAAATATGGTAACATAGTTTATTAATTCAGGCATAAAATTCTGTGCATCAAATTTAATATCAATGTATAAAATATGTTACATTTGTGTATACATGTAGTATATCTTAACTCAATTTCAGTACTGGATGACGTCTTGAGCAATGAAATTATTCAAAGATAGCTCCCAAACTTAACTTAAATACAAATACTCACACAAAATACAAATTGTTTATATCATACTTATAGTTAAAATTTCAACTTTTAACTTCAGGGGAATTTCTTCTTCAGATGGAAAGAAATTTAAAAAAAAGAAATTCCCAAAGCTTTAAATTTCATCATTATGTTATCAAATTTTTATGCACATCATTTTTAATTAATAACGCTGATAATGTAATGTGCTGTGAAATCAAAACAGATTCATCACATTGTAATGGTACATACATAGTATGCCATTTGTTAAATAATCTCTGACAAAAACACCTTTGGCCTAAACAACACACTTACATGATCACAGACACATGATTTTAAACTTACTGACATCATCATGCAATTATAATTTTGTTCAGTCAAAAGAGTTGGAATGCAACTACCCACATTTTAACTTAAAATTAAATGTTTATAACCACTTATTTTCACTTTTCCATACATTCATGTGGATATGTTTGAGTCTGAGAACTTTCAAGATGCGGAAAACTCAGTTATCTCTTAGTTGAGTGGCATGCACGCTCGGCTGGCATATCGATGGTCACGGGTTCAAATGTCTGTGAAGGCAGGGATTTGTTTCCAAGGGTGTACCTGAGTCCACCGAGCTTCGAATGGGTACCTATCACTAGTTAGGGAAACAAAGGCGGCAGTGCATTGTGCTGAACCCTCATAGCCGTGGGCTGTGAACGCTGCGTCACTTGCCAACAGACCGGCATGGTCTGAGAATGCAACAATCTTCTGTATAGAAGGAGCATCTGTATAGATAAGACAAAACAGGTATAGGACACAACCAGCCTTTGAACTTCAGTGAGGTATAAGACCAATCTGAACATGATGGAGTTGTTACAATCGATCTTTCAACCCTCTGAGCTTGTATCAAGCAAAGAAAGATTTTTCAATACTAAACTAAATTATGGAAATAAAAAAATAATATATGACAACAGCCCAGATTGAATAAATAGAAATGCACATTATCGCATAATTTAAATTTTCATTAACATTTTATATAATACATGAGTCACTAAACAAATATGAAATGATGAAAAAAAACACATGACAAATCAATGAAGTAATATTCAGTGGTTCAGTATAAACATGTGTTATTTGGATCATTCAAAGTCATGTGTTCCCGAGAGTCATAAAGTGAAGGCGCATACAGGAAGATACTCAAAGTACCACAGAAGCAAGCTGTTGTAAAGATGTACAAGAAAAACCGATCCATTACCATGGCTATGTACTTCCAATCACGTTCTTCCTGTTGGGAAAAATTAAACAGTTTTTGTTGGACAAGTACTAATTATAATGAAAGATTTTTAAATATCTATTGGAACATTGATGGAACTAATTTAAAAATAAAAGGAAATTGAAGAAAATGTTTGGATAGGCACTTCAAGTAAGGAATGGTTTCAAAATTTGAATAAAAGGATTTGAAGATTTTATCATCACACTGAAACAATATTTATTTAGCAGTGTGCTCACAAACTTAGTACACCCTGAAAAAAAAATTATTAAGATTTCCGCACATCCATATTAAAAAAAAGAAATGAAATGATTTTTATGTGAGCATTTCAATGAAGTAAATATTTTTATTTCAGCTTTAAAAAAATCTGCGATAATTTATGCAAAGTATAGAATTAGAATTAATAAATTATGTCATCAATCTTAAGCATGACTTTTATAATAGATTCAAATATTTTTTAATTTTCTTATTTTTTCTATAGCCAGCTGTCAATGTAATGATGGTTGTTCTTATTTCATTAGTTATTTTTTTTTCAAGAAATAAATCATTCAAAATTTTAAAAAAAAATGTTAACAAAATCAAATTTTAAAAATAATAAAAATCATATTTTTTTCTTAAATAAAAATAAACTAACTTTACTTACCGCAATATCCTCATCTCCCTTCTTCAGGTGATTAGCGATAAAAGTTACTCCTTTAATGGCTTCCAATACTTCCGGTGGGTAGTATGAAGGGCCTTCACTCTCTGCAGACTCAGGTCGAGCATGGATATGTTCATAGGTGTGTAATGGCTCATTGCCGGGGGATGGAGATTCCCGCAGCTCTATCCCATTCACTGTTCTTATCGAGACCTTTGTCTTCTTAATTTCTGGTCTTTTCATTAGCAACACCCTGGGTAATATCTCTGTGAAGATCCTTCGTACCCATGGGGACATTTTGTGAGTTGTTGGGGATTTAAAATTGATATGTAACGTATAAACCGTCAATGTTATGGACATTGTTACCACAATCATAATGAAAAGTAAATATTTCCCAATGAGTGGAATCACTAGTGATGTTGGAGGGTTCATATCTGATAACAGCAGGAAAAACACAGTGAGGGCAAGGAGGATGGAGATGGAGAGGGTGATCTTCTCCCCAGAGTCTGATGGAAGGTAGAAGACTAGGACCGTCAGGCAAGAGATGGAAACGCACGGCATTATCAGGTTCAGCGTATAGAACAGTGTGCGGCGCCGTAGCGTAATGTTGAACGTAATATCGGGATATGGCTCTGGACAGCAAGGGTAAAACTTGACCCTTCTCATTGCTGTCACATTGAGGACATCCCATTCTACGTTGTAGTAGTAATCAGTGAGGTCTATGCCCCTAGGGATGATCATATTTGCCTGGTCTGAGTCACCATCGCTACTCTTGTTGCTTTGGCACAAATGCTGTAAGTCCAGCTCATTGCCATGGTAAGTCCAGGAACTTATCTTGAGGAAACACTCTTGGATATCAAATGGAAAGTATTCAACATCAATGGGGCAGTAACTCTTATAGATTGCAGGTGGTTCCCAGACTATACTGCCCGTGTTGTACACGATGGCTTTGGTCTTTAAAGTGATCTGAAAGTCACCATCAGCACTGAAATATAATTGGAATTAAAATTTATTTGGGATGTCTAGGATTGGCTTTGTCAACTTGAATTTTTTTAAAATTAAAAAGATGATTTACAACACAATGGCCTTATTATAATGGAGTTATTAGTGATTTATTTTATCCCAAGACCTTTAGCAGTTTTTTAAAATTTTAACAAAACATGACAAAAATTTTTGTGTCTAAAAATGTCATTTTGCATTATCCCCCCCACCCCCTCCCCAAACTTCCCACCTTTATTATATGAGCCAATCAAAAATAGAGAATTTAAACATTTTTCTTTAAAAAAACAATTGTTATAATTCATTGAACTCATAAATCTGAGAAAGTCACAACAACAAATGATTAATCTCATTAAAGACCTTTTCACAGCATTATTTGTGTGAAGAAATTAACACATTTTCTTAGAAAAACCACTAATAATGTGTTATAATGATGTATAGTTGTGGTGAGCAAACTTTTCAGGGCGAGGGCCGCACCATTTGGTGATGAAAATTAAAAAGTCTGCCCTTAAAAAGCCAGCCCCTGTTCAAGCCCTAACATTTCCACTTTTACATATTTTAATTATTTATGTTTATTTTCTGCAGGGTTACGTGTGCCACAGAGAACCCAGTGGCGGTCCGAATATTAAGCAACCTAACTTGATCTAATTCCGTAAGCCCAAAATGAAATAGGTGAAAGGGTAGACAATATTAAATCAAATGGTCAGAGTTCAAAAAAAAAGTCTTATCTTTTAGACTTACTTATTGTAGAGGACGAGGTCAGGTTTCCACAGCTGATCGGATGGAATGTTCAAGACTTTGACACCGCCATACTCAGATGGGTCCCACTTCAGACGTAGGTCATCCCATTCCTGGGGAATATAACATTTCAAACGTAGGTCATCCCATTCCTGGGAAATATAACATTATTAGTTTATTTTTGGCCAACAATATAATACACAATTTAAGGCCTAAACAGTGAGTCATTCCCCCCACCCCTCTATTTTGGAGTTCTGACCCCTTAATCTGAAACAAAATAATTAGGGGAAATTCAAGGGAACAGATGATTTCAATGAATCTTAAGATACGGAGCAGCTATAGCATGACACGTGGGACAAATAAGAGTTTAACAATATTTAAAGACAAGAAATAAAATAAATATTCCTTAAAAAGTACACTTTTATGATTGTTGGGGCCTAGACCACTTCACCGTCCTGTCACACAAGTAATTATATACTCCATGAAGGGCTACCCCACCTTGTCACACAAGTAATTATATACTCCATGAAGAGCTACCCCACCTTGTCACACAAGTAATTATATACTCCATGAAGAGCTACCCCACCTTGTCACACAAGTAATTATATACTCCATGAAGGGCTACCCCACCTTGAAACTCAATTAATTTACTGAAATAATGTCATCAGTGACAAATTTATTATTTTTTTTAAAAGCCCAATTTTTGTGAGACGCCGTCGGCTGAACACGTCGTCACCTTCATCTTTCAACCCCCAGCCAAGATCTCAACTTATATCCAAGACCTCAACATACATCCTAGACCTCAACATACATCCTAGACCTCAACATACATCCTAGACCTCAACATACATCCTAGACCTCAACATACATCCTAGACCTCAACATACATCCTAGACCTCAACATACATCCTAGACCTCAACATACATCCTAGACCTCAACATACATCCTAGACCTCAACATACATCCTAGACCTCAACATACATCCTAGACCTCAACATACATCCTAGACCTCAACATACATCCTAGACCTCAACATACATCCTAGACCTCAACATACATCCTAGACCTCAACATACATCCTAGACCTCAACATACATCCTAGACCTCAACATACATCCTAGACCTCAACATCATCACTACATCCTAGACCTCAACATACATCCTAGACCTCAACATACATCCTAGACCTCAACATACATCCTAGACCTCAACATACATCCTAGACCTCAACATACATCCTAGACCTCAACATACATCCTAGACCTCAACATACATCCTAGACCTCAACATACATCCTAGACCTCAACATACATCCTAGACCTCAACATACATCAGACCTCAAATACATCCTAGACCTCAACATACATCCTAGACCTCAACATACATCCTAGACCTCAACATACATCCTAGACCTCAACATACATCCTAGACCTCAACATACATCCTAGACCTCAACATACATCCTAGACCTCAACATACATCCTAGACCTCAACATACATCCTAGACCTCAACATACATCCTAGACCTCAACATACATCCTAGACCTCAACATACATCCTAGACCTCAACATACATCCTAGACCTCAACATACATCATCTAGTTTGCTAAACTGTCTCAACAGGAAGTAAAAGCAAACAAGACTAGGAGTGGGGAAAAAGGAGGGGAAAAAAGAAGAAACCGTTACAGAAGTTAAATTTCTTCAGGGGATGAGCCTACAAAAAAAAGGAAGTTCATAGTGGAGGGGAGATGGAGACAGATACGTGGGGAGATGGAGACAGAGGCGTGGGGAGATGGAGACAGAGGCGTGGGTGTATAGGAACCATGAGATTAACGCTAGTAAATGGGGGAGAGGGAGGTGTAGAAACTCATCGCCGACATAATATTGTCACATTAAAAAGACACGCGGCTAATATTTCCAACTCCCAGACGGAAACATGCCACACCAAAAAATATGATCAACACAAAACAATAACACACATTAAAACGAAACAAATATCCCGGACAGTTTGGATGAAAGATCTGTCAGCTCATATCCCCCTATGGCCTGTTATTGATGGCAAGTGAGTGATGTCTGGCTGACAGACATATTGCTTTGGAGGTTTCAGTTCCGTCTCTTGTTTTTCTCGTCTTCATGTTTCTTTTCATCACCCACTGCCCCACCCCCACCCCCTCTCATCCCCTAAAAAAATTGAAAATGAAATGATCTCCCGTGTAACAAGGGCTCCCTTACATTGTATGCTATGAACATTGGCTGGGCCTACATCCCCCCCCCCTGCTAGCCAACCAACCAAAAATGAGAGACGGGTGATCGACCAGTGGCTGAATATGACCAGTGGGTAAAATATCAATAGCTTTCATATCTTTTCTTAAGCTGTCCCGCGGTGAATCATGACGTAACAGACACGAGTCAATAAATGGCGCCATGTTAACACAGTCCAAAAAGTCAGCTTTACCGAGGTGTCAAATTCCTCATTTATCTCTTTATCTGATAATCACATAGCATAACAAAAGTCAGCTCTTTACCGAGGCGTCAAATTCCTCATTTATCTCTTTATCTGATACTGAGGTGTCACATTCTTCATTTAATATTTATTTTCATGTCAAACTCACTTACTTCGCGCCAGAGATGTTTAAATATAATTTACCTTATACTTATAGGTATAAGAACGATGTCATTCTAACTTTATTTGTCTCCTGTCTAGGCCGCCTTTAAACAGAAGTGATTGCCTGTCTGGTTGCTTTTATTCAAATCGCATTTGCTATTATAATATGTCTTTAAGAAATTATAAAATAGTACATTTTGTATTTCTACGGAACATATATATATCCCAATAGCCTGTGTGTCCTCAATAGCCTTTATGTCCCCAATAGCCTTAATGTCCCAAAAAGGTTCTGTGCCCCCCATAGCCTCTATGGCCCATAATAGCTTTTAGGTACCAAATAGGCTCTTTTTCCCCCCCCAAAAGCCTGTATATCCCCAATAGCCTTATGTCCCAAATAGGGTCTTTGTCCCAGATAGACTAACGGTCAGCCTTACTATAATATTTTTTTGACTAGTGTATAGAAATAGAATATAAATTAAAAAGTATTCCTCTGAAAGGAGCTTTCTCATCTATGAATGTGGTAAACTATTCTAACCCGGGCCATAGGTTAATTGTGTAACCTTTGTAGGTGAATAAACTGCTGAGAGAAAGCCAGTAGACATGTCTAAGAATGATGAACTCAAGTTTGTTCGAATGATCAACCACGTCACAACAATATATAATGAAGTGAGATAAACATGTTGAATTCTGGCGGAGATGAGAACCATTCGGTAATATCAAGAGCAGTAAACAGCCCCAAGCAGCTGGGGCAAGATGGCGCCATTGTTCACAACATCCGGGCCTGCAGTCAGGAGGGGCCCCGGTGCCCCAAGGACAAGCCCCCAACGATTCCGTGAACAAACAGAAACCCTTGCCTCGCAGCCGTCTCCAGACGCAGGGTCTGCTGATATTATGTTTTAAAGCTCCCCCCAACATGCAAGCGCGATTGAAAAAAACTGGCCAACTCCTTTCAAAACCTTCAACACCTTCTCTTGCTCCCCACAAGTGCCAATATGGAATCTTCGCTTAGCATCGGATTCGCATAAAAGTGTGCATACATTGTTAGCGAGAGCTGACAGCCATACGGCCAACGTAGAGCTGTCGCTAGAGGGCTATTTCCCTGAATTTTCCCCCCTCTGTGGAGGCAATAATGACACGGCCAATTTCTTTTGCATAATTCTTTCACTTCCATACAAACCAGAAAACAAAATTTGGAAAAGGGAAAGGATTTATATCCAATTTAATAATGCCGAGCTGAGGACAAATCTTTCTGTGGAGTGTATCTCATAATTTGTGTGTATACCATACGTTCTGTGTATCTCGTATGTCCGGTGTGTCCAATGCTTTGTGTTTGTTCCTGTATTAGTCTGTATGATATTAGCCTATCACCGTGTGTCCAATATTTTATGTGCCAGAAGTGTCTCCAATACATTTTGTGTATCGCATACTTTATGAATCCCATGCCTTATGTGTATCCCAAACCTTGTATATAACCTATGGGCTCATTTAAAAAGAAGGGGGGGGGTGCTAATTGGGCTAAAGCGAGGGGTCCACAATGATTTAAGGGCACCAAAATTATTATATTATATAATAAAGTTGGCTGGACTGGGCCCCAGGTGGGATTGCAGCCAGGGGCCCCGTGCAATCTTAATCCGCCCCTGTATATAACACATGCCTTGTGTATACCCCATGTGTGTGTATTTATCTAACAAATGTGATCAGCTAAAGGATATTGATTTTGATGAAGTGATTGCAAGGTTTGCATATCAGAAAAGTAAAATATTATACTTATAAGCGAACTTGGATGTAAAATAGCTATACATTTAAGTTGTTAAATATCTTCAACTTCAGACACTAGGTGACTGTGATTTTGTGTCTTGTCACCGTCAAACTGTGTAATAATTCTTATTTTAACAAGAAGAAATCATTTTTTGTGGAGGGGGGCCCATTTCTAACGCCCCAGATGCAGGGGCCCTAAGCTATATCTTGTTTAGCAAATAGGTAAATCCAGCACTGCCCAGATGACATCAGCACTACGCTACTGTCTGTAATTTATTATACCCAATAGAGTTGCCTATATACTTTATACAAGTAAATCGCTCTGCAATTTACACACTAGAATAGGGTCTATACTTTATAATTTAGTTCTAATTAGAAGACAACATTGATTAAATTTGACATCTCCAGCAATTCCTTCTATTAAAATATTAATTATCACACTATTACCCATTATCCTACACTGAATTTTTCACTACCAACAAAGTACATTGTATGTTGCATTGAAGCGAGTGCATTGTACGCTTCTATCACATCCCGTACAGCACATTACTTTAATTACAGATAGTCGAGTAGACTATATGGGTCAGTAACTATCAGCAGAATTAACACTCAAAATTAATCTGTTCAATCTTTTAATCTTTTGTTTTTTTTACTCTAGTAGAAAACAGGTTGTCAGATAACACATAGTGAGGCTAATTACGAGGGCATTTATGAGTATCTGCCACGTCGACATCTCCCTTCGATTCTCACTTCCTCGTCGCCTTATCTGGTCTACTTGGCCCTTTAGGAGGGAAGCTGAAGGTCATTGAGCTTATGGCCACTCATTTCTGCTCTGATGGTGTGCTGGCGAGGAGAGTCCTCACCAAACTATGAATACTAATCAAGGAGGCTAGCGCCCACCAATCGGAGATCGATCTCTTCCTATTGGAAACACCAAGTCCGATTCACAGGATCGCCTACCATGTAGGACTCTTCTTTAAAAAACAATAAAAAAACAACCTAACTATATTCAAATCCAAGACATGGTCGGTGCAGTAGTGAGTGGGCAGGGGGAAGGGGAGGGGTGCAGTCCGCAAAGGGCGACACAGTTTTCTTAATAAGTTGGAGTGGCATTTTGTTTAACTACTGCGGTCCTCTTGTCGCGGAAAATGTGGTGTGTGTGGTTTTTTTTTGGTTTAAGGTGGGGGGGGGGACGATGACGACGGGATTCTGGTCAAGGTCTCAAAGGATTCGTTTGCGACAAAGAGAAACATTCAAATTATGAAGTGCCATATCCAAGGAAAGAGAAACATTCAAATTATGAAGTGCCATATCCAAGGAAAGAGAAACATTCAAATTATGAAGTGCCATATCCAAGGAAAGAGAAACATTCAAATTATGAAGTGCCATATCCAAGGAAAGAGAAACATTCAAATTATGAAGTGCCATATCCAAGGAAAGAGAAACATTCAAATTATGAAGTGCCATATCCAAGGAAAGAGAAACATTCAAATTATGAAGTGCCATATCCAAGGAAAGAGAAACATTCAAATTATGAAGTGCCATATCCAAGGAAAGAGAAACATTCAAATTATGAAGTGCCATATCCAAGGAAAGAGAAACATTCAAATTATGAAGTGCCATATCCAAGGAAAGAGAAACATTCAAATTATGAAGTGCCATATCCAAGGAAAGAGAAACATTCAAATTATGAAGTGCCATATCCAAGGAAAGAGAAACATTCAAATTATGAAGTGCCATATCCAAGGAAAGAGAAACATTCAAATTATGAAGTGCCATATCCAAGGAAAGAGAAACATTCAAATTATGAAGTGCCATATCCAAGGAAAGAGAAACATTCAAATTATGAAGTGCCATATCCAAGGAAAGAGAAACATTCAAATTATGAAGTGCCATATCCAAGGAATCATTTTTTATCAACAATTATTTAAATATTTTTAAACCACGAACCTGTTAGAAAAATTTAGAAATAATAATTATATGTTTTATTTTCAGCCTTGCATTTTTATTAGACATTCATGTCAACGAACGTTGAAGTGTAGGAGGCATACTGTAATATTTGCTAAACATTCCAAGAAAAGAATCTGAAATCCACTATTGGCAGAAGCGTAGCCAGTTCTCACAAAAATACTAAAAGTACACTTTGAACTTAAAAAACCAGGACAAGTTTTGTGAATGCCAGACACACTAACGTGAGGTAAACGTGCTCAAAACTGAAATACGCGATCTGAGGAACGTCACAAGGCTTCAATACTTCTTTAGTTAAGGATTGCGCGTGGCGGTGACCGACCCTAGGGGGGGGGCGGGTGTATTCCCGGTAAAGCAGCGTTTTGTTTAGTAACTGGAACCAGCCCTAGTGACCGGTGCTGTACGAACTATCTTCCATATATATAATCCTCTTCATGGGAGCATGCGAGACAAGCTGCAAGTATGTGCAACCGAGCATGACGAATGACCCTCGCTGGGGTCAACTAATCACAGTTAACGGTTGGAAAGCGAAGGTAGTGGAGGGGTGACCAACAATGGTCCTTGCGTTTCACTTGCATTGTCCCTTCACAGAAAACGTGAGATTCGTAGTGTACTGGTTATCACGTCCGCCTCATGCGTGTAAGATCCTGGGTTCAAGCCCCAGCGAACACATTGTTTTTATTTTTAAAAATGTCTGTTTGTGCCCGTTCTATTACCCCTTTATTGCATATCGACTTGCTCATCATAGACAGTGCAAAGAACGGTTGGGTGGAGGGGGGGGGGTGAGAGAACAGACACAAAAAGGCGGAACATGTGCATGCCGTTAAGGGGAAGTTCACTAGTGAGCCCAAATATGATTAACATTACATTTTCATCTAAAACTATTCTTCTACCCGTCCGCAAAGTCTTTCTTTCTTGTTTCATGCGCGTGCTTTAAAAGTATTTTTGATATATTTTTGTTTACACCTGTGGACAATTTTATCTGAATATCCAAGGGAGCATGTTATCGTGTGATCACGCAATGGCTGGTGACCCATGAGATGACCAATGCGGAAACTTGACCAGAATAAAATCGGACCAGTCCACTACCACATGAACACCATTAACCTCGCAAATTCGCCAGTTTGTCTTTTGTGAGATATCCTGTTTCCGTTGTGGTAGTAGTTTTTCCCATGACACCAGGAAACCTCTACACCGTCTATAAGCTAAGAAAAGCAGCAAAAGAATCTTGGTTGTCTGGTTTTATAATCTAAACTAAATTTAGGGACCAAGGTTCTAGACACGATGGCTCAGACTTTACACGGCAATTATTCCGTATTATTTTAAAAATAAAAATATAAAAAAAATTCATCGACTGTACCACTGTCTTTGTCGTCTGCTTTGTCAAGAATAAAATATTCCAAAGAGTACCAAAATGTGGTTGCCAACGAAAAAGAATTGGTATTCAAAGTGTGATGTGGTGGTAGTCAAAGTGTGATGTGGTGGTATTCAAAGTGTGATGTGGTGGTAGTCAATGTGTGATGTGGTGGTATTCAAAGTGTGATGTGGTGGTAGTCAAAGTGTGATGTGGTGGTAGTCAAAGTGTGATGTGGTGGTAGTCAAAGTATGTTGTGGTGCTAGTCAATGTGTGATGTGGTGGTATTCAAAGTGTGATGTGGTGGTGTTCAAAGTGTGATGTGGTGGTATTCAAAGTGTGATGTGGTGGTAGTCAAAGTGTGATGTGGTGGTAGTCAAAGTGTGGTGTGGTGGTAGTCTAAGAACGCCTGTGGCAATGACCTAAATATATTGAACATATTGCTTTATTTAATTGAATACAATGGTAGCTCTGTTGTTCCTGTAGTTTAAAAAAAAACAACCCGTAAAAAACCAAGTTTTTTACTATAAATCCTTTACGTATGAGACGTAACTAAAAGAATGTTCATTATAACACGCAGCGCAAGACCATCCAAAAATACAAAATTGCAGTTGTGTCGTAAAACGTGTTTAATATAATGCGCACCGATCAGGAATAGGTTTATAAAAAGTGTTGTCAATAAAATACGCACCTTATTGCGCGACAGAAAGGTTGTTCAATATAATACGCACCGCGACGCTCTATCTCAAAAAATAGCATGATACATAGGAATAAATAAAATAATCTAAAAAATCAATAATTTAATTACAGTACATGCGATCGATCTGAAATTTTGATACATTGTTTTTATCATCGGTACGAAACTGCCTGCAAAATTTCAGCTCGCTATCTTGCGAGCAAGTGGGTTAAAAATCGATCAAAAGTTTTGGCGACAAGCAAGCAAGCAAGGTCGGTCGGTCGGCCGCAGACACCACGAGTTAATATAAAGGATTTAAAAATCAGATCCAACCACAGTAAAGGGGGTAGGGCGGTTGTGTGTTTACTTGTAGATATCATTGACAGATAAACTGGATAATGTTAGTATTCAATGACATAAGGGTGGATTGGATTAACAGGTAAATGAATGAGACTACGTCAAAAGTATACGATACATTTTGTATTAAAGTGTTAGGAGTAGGAGTATGCAGGAAGAGTATTGTATAAATATAAGGTGAGAGAAAAGTAGTAGATGTAAGGTGAGAGAAAAGTAGTAGATGTAAGGTGAGAGAAAAGTAGTAGATGAAAGGTGAGAGAAAAGTAGTAGATGTAAGGTGAGAGAAAAGTAGTAGATGTAAGGAGAGAGAAAAGTAGTAGATGTAAGGAGATAGAAAAGTAGTAGATGTAAGGAGAAAGAAAAGTCGTAGATGTAAGGAGAGAGAAAAGTAGTAGATGTAAGGAGAGAGAAAAGTAGTAGATGAAAGGAGAGAGAAAAGTAGTAGATGTAAGGAGAGAGAAAAGTAGTAGATGTAAGGAGAGAGAAAAGTAGTAGATGTAAGGAGAGAGAAAAGTAGTAGATGTAAGGAGAGAGAAAAGTAGTAGATGTAAGGAGAGAGAAAAATAGTAAATGAAAGGAGAGAGAAAAGTAGTAGATGTAAGGAGAGAGAAAAGTAGTAGATGTAAGGAGAGAGAAAAATAGTAGATGTAAGGAGAGAGAAAAATAGTAGATGAAAAGAGAGAGAAAAGTAGTAGATGTAAGGAGAGAGAAAAGTAGTAGGTGTAAGGAGAGAGAAAAATAGTAGATGAAAGGAGAGAGAAAAGTAGTAGATGTAAGGAGAGAGAAAAATAGTAGATGTAAGGAGAGAGAAAAATAGTAGATGAAAGGAGAGAGAAAAGTAGTAGACGAAAGTAGAGAGAAAAGTAGCAGATGTAAGGAGAGAGAAAAGTAGTAGATGAAAGGAGAGAGAAAAGTAGTAGATGTAAGGAGAGAGAAAAATAGTAGATGTAAGGAGAGAGAAAAGTAGTAGATGAAAGGAGAGAGAAACGTAGTAGATGTAAGGAGAGAGAAAAATAGTAGATGTAAGGAGAGAGAAAAATAGTAGATGAAAGGAGAGAGAAAAGTAGTAGATGTAAGGAGAGAGAAAAGTAGTAGATGTAAGGAGAGAGAAAAGTAGTAGATGTAAGGAGAGAGAAAAATAGTAGATGTAAGGAGAGAGAAAAGTAGTAGATGTAAGGAGAGAGAAAAATAGTAGATGTAAGGAGAGAGAAAAGTAGAAGATGTATGGAGAGAGAAAAGCAGTAGATGTAAGGAGAGAGAAAAGTAGTAGATGTAAGGAGAGAGAAAAGTAGTAGATGTAAGGAGAGAGAAAAGTAGTAGATGTAAGGAGAGAGAAAAGTAGTAGATGTAAGGAGAGAGAAAAATAGTAGATGAAAGGAGAGAGAAAAGTAGTAGATGTAAGGAGAGAGAAAAGTAGTAGATGTAAGGAGAGAGAAAAATAGTAGATGAAAGGAGAGAGAAAAGTAGTAGATGTAAGGAGAGAGAAAAGTAGTAGATGTAAGGAGAGAGAAAAATAGTAGATGTAAGGTGAGAGAAAAGTAGTAGATGTAAGAGGAGAGAGAAAAGTAGTAGATGTAAGGAGAGAGAAAAGTAGTAGATGTAAGGAGAGAGAAAAGTAGTAATGTAAGGAGAGAGAAAATTAGTAGATGTAATGAGAGAGAAAAGTAGTAGATGTATGGAGAGAGAAAAGTAATAGATGTAAGGAGAGAGAAAAGTAGTAGATGTAAGGAGAGAGAAAAGTAGTAGATGTAAGGAGAGAGAAAAGTAGTAGATGAAAGGAGAGAGAAAAGTAGTAGATGTAAGGAGAGAGAAAAATAGTAGATGTAAGGAGAGAGAAAAGTAGTAGATGAAAGGAGAGAGAAACGTAGTAGATGTAAGGAGAGAGAAAAATAGTAGATGTAAGGAGAGAGAAAAATAGTAGATGAAAGGAGAGAGAAAAGTAGTAGATGTAAGGAGAGAGAAAAGCAGTAGATGTAAGGAGAGAGAAAAATAGTAGATGAAAGGAGAGAGAAAAATAGTAGATGTAAGGAGAGAGAAAAGTAGTAGATGTAATGAGATAGAAAAGTAGCAGATGTAAGGAGAGAGAAAAGTAGTAGATGTAAGGAGAGAGAAAAGTAGTAGATGTATGGAGAGAGAAAAGCAGTAGATGTAAGGAGAGAGAAAAGTAGTAGATGTAAGGAAAGAGAAAAAGTAGTAGATATAAGGAGAGAGAAAAATAGTAGATGTAAGGAGAGAGAAAAGTAGTAGATGTAAGGAGAGAGAAAAATAGTAGATGTAAGGTGAGAGAAAAGTAGTAGATGTAAGGAGAGAGAAAAGTAGTAGATGTAAGGAGAGAGAAAAGTAGTAGATGAATGGAGAGAGAAAAGTAGTAGATGAAAGGAGAGAGAAAAGTAGAAGATGTAAGGAGAGAGAAAATTAGTAGATGTAAGGAGAGAGAAAAGAAGAAGATGTAAGGAGAGAGAAAAGTAGTAGATGTAAGGAGAGAGAAAAATAGTAGATGAAAGGAGAGAGAAAAGTAGAAGATGTAAGGAGAGAGAAAAGTAGTAGATGAAAGGAGAGAGAAAAGTAGTAGATGAAAGGAGAGAGAAAAGTAATGACATGTGCTGTAACAGATGTATATGAGACTCACATGTCGTAACCATACACTTATGGTAAGGATCTGGTTCCTCTCGTCCTGAAATGAGATAAAGGGAATTATTAGTTGTGTTTTGTTTATGCTTTAGACGTGTTCAATGTGTCTGGGAAGTGTTTCAGGCGTGTTGGCCATGGGTTAATGGTGTTTGGATATTTTGGAAGTACGGTAGATGTTTTGAAACATTACAAAGTAGTCAACTTTAAGATTTGGACCCAATGGATTTATATGTTAAACGCCAAATAAGATATTGGAAAGATATTATCACAACCTCATGCAGTTTATTTGAAACTTTGAACGTTCAACTTTTCACAGACGGCGGTACTTATCCAACTTCTTACCCTCCCCACACCACAGTGTGACGTAACGGATCCAAGGTCTGTTGGCAATTAGTGAATCCTCAGCGGGTAAAATCAATGAAACACTCCAAATTTGGCGAGTTCCATGCCCTTCTCCAATACTTACCCCTAAGATTTTCCAGTTGATCTCTTTGTCGAACAGGCCGTGTGAGAGACCCGTGACAGCTGTACAGACAGCTGTACAGACAGCTGTACAGACAGCTCTAAGCACTTAATGCTAAACACTCTTCAAACCGTCTTAAAACATAAATGTGCGTTCATCACTACTTCGTTAAATCCTATAAGTATCTCTGGTTCTAGCCGTTCGCTTGTCAGTCTGCGCCATCAAATACAACAGAACAGCACTTATGTGACATATTTAAATTTCTCATCGAATTCATTTAGGATGTTCTTGAAAATATCAGGTTCTATTAGTAAACAGTGCTATATAAATACACGTCTAGACATTGGCTTTTTTAAAAATAGTTTAAACAAACTGGCCATTTTTCATCTCTCTCAAGATCCAACCTTCACAAAAACTAAGCAGCCAGAATGACAAGGCGAGTTTGTAGCGTGGAAATAATAATAATTATAATAATAAATTTATAATTTGTATAGCGCTGTTTCCCAGCAAGGAGCCGGGCTCAAAGCGCTTTACATGGAGATAATAACATACATATACTAATTTAAATATACATTTTTTCATAATAACCACATAAATAACAGTAAAATACACATAAGCAACGTTAATCATTAAAAAGAAATGGTGTTTCTTTAATTTTGAAAATAAATTTTGAAAAGGTGCGTCTTAAGTGCTGTCTTGAAGGACTTGGTAGATGAAATACTCCGGATGTGTAATGGTAGAGAATTCCATTGTTTGGCTGCACAAAAAGAGAATGACCTTTCGCCAAATGTTTTAGTTCGTGTCTTAGGAACACAGAGAATGCGCGTGTCTGCAGAAGAGCGTAGCTGACGACTTGGTGAGTAGACCAACAGAAGCTCAATAAGATAGGAAGGGCATGAGTCAGAAAAGAAGTTGTGACAGAGAACGGCCAGTTTGTAATCAATTTCGGGCTTGTATAGGTAGCCAATGAAGTGAGTAAAGTAGCGGAGTAACATGGTCATGTTTTTTTGCCTTTAGAACTAATCTGGCAGCTGAATTTTGAACTTTCTGTAGTTTTTCAATGCATTGTTTTGGCTAGGGGACAGCCGAATATCCGGAATGCCGGATATTCGGACCGGTTATCGGGATTTTCGCCACTATCCGGATTCGGCAAATACTTATGGTATATCCGGATAACAATGTAGTTAAGAATTTTTTAAAATCAAATTAAATCAATATTAATTAGTTTATAAACAATTATATAAAAAGTAAAAAACAATAACCAGAATTCATTACATTTGACAAGAATGGATAGTGAGAGAGCAATTAAGCACAGCAGGGCAGATAAATGATGATAAGCGATCTCGCTTGTCGCCGAACAAACTTGGGATGTTTTTGTTCATGAAAAAGAATTTGGGTATGACAAACACTAAATTTTTCGAAACTTGAAAATTGAAGAAACAAACTACAAACTTAAAGGTAACAAGTACTGCTGTACCATGTTAGAACTTACTAGTAACTGTTAACTAATAACTATAACTATTTTATTTACTCATGTCATTAAATTATTTTCATTGTTATAGCTGATATATTTATTTTATGTTAAAAAAAATAATTTATTGTTAAAAATAATAATTTTACGTTAAAAAAACTACTAATTTTAAGTTTAATTTGTAATTATTAGTTTATAAAAAAAAACTTTAAACTTTATAGTTAAACAGGAGACTTGGAAACAAGGACAGGCTGAGAGTTTGCTATCGTTTTTAACTTCTTTGTGGGGATACGGTGGTCGAGTGGTAGCGCGCTCGACTGGCGTACTGATGGTCACGGGTTCGAATCCATGTTCCCGGGCCCTAGGGCGTCCCCGAGTCCACCCAGCTTCGAGTGGGTACCTAACGCATAGTTAGGGAAAATAAAAGACGGCTGGGTAATGCGTGGAACCCCTATAGCCGTGGCATGTGAACGCTGCATCACTTGCCAAAATCAACTGCTGCCTTGCAGATGGTCCTGGCTGACCAAAGGCTATGGAAGCACATCCAGAAAAAACAGCAGGCTGAAGTCGGAGACCACGGGCACAATCGGCGCAAAACTCGTCGGCACGCAATACTCAAATTGAGAACGAAGAAGAAGAAGAAGAACTTCTTTGTCATTGACTAGTACGCTGACAGCAGTCAGTCTTTCACTACTTTCAATTCAGTATTTACATTTAAACATTTTAATTATATGATATAATCCGTCATTACTTAACAGTTAGTGCCACAAACACTAGTCTGTGCTCTTGTACTGGCTCGTATGGATTACTGCAATTCTCTTCTGTCAGGTGTGCCAAAACAATGCATTGAAAAACTACAGAAAGTTCAGCTTCCAGACTGGTGCTCAAAGCAAAAAAACATGACCATGTTACTCCACTTCTTCGCTCACTTCATTGGCTGCCTATACAAGCCCGTATTGATTACAAACTGGCCGTTCTCTGTCACAATTTCTTTTCGGACTCATGCCCATCGTATCTTACTGAACTTTTGTCGGTCTACTCACCCACTCGCAAGCTAAGATCTTCTGCAGACACACGCGTTCTCTCTGTTCCTACGACACGCACCAAAACGTTTGGTGAAAGGTCGTTCTCTTTTTGTGCAGCCAAACAATGGAATTCTCTACCATTACACATACGTAGTATTCAAACAACCAAGTCCTTCAAGACTGCACTTAAGACACATCTTTTCAAAATTTATTTTTATAATTGATGAAACAACATTACTTGTAAATGATTAACGTAGCTTATGTATAATGTATTGTAATTTTGTGTGTTTGTTGTGATATGAATGTTAATTTAATACTTATAAGTATGTTATTTCTTTCATGTAAAGCGCTGTGAGCCCAGTTCCTTACTGGGATATAGCGCTATATAAATAATCAATTTATTATTATTATTATTATTATAAGTTATATCATTGAAATAATTTTATATTCTTTGTTGTTTTTGTCCGTTAAACTTTAAATGGCAGTTGCAATTGGGAATTGATCACACTACACACACAGTACAAGACTGTTCGCTTGGTACACACTACACAGTTCGTTGAACTTCGTTCAAGTTTGTTCATTCAATTCACTGTAAAATGTTCATCGCTCACGTTGACAATGTCACAAAGTGGATAGCAGATACTCTCTATTTGTAGGATAATAAATATTTTAAGAAATAGTATTAAATACTAGATATAAAGTAGTAAAGTACACCCTATTAGCTCTTACACTTAAATGTGGAGATATCCGGATCCGGAATCCGGATTCGGGCAAATATTAGGGCAAAACTATCCGGATTCTGCAAATAGTAAAAAACCATATCCGGCTGATCCCTAGTTTTGGCGCACCTGACAGAAGAGAATTGCAGTAATCCATACGAGCTAGTACAAAAGCACAGACTAGAGTTTTTGTGGCACTAACTGTTAAGTAAATCGGGGGGTCGTAGTAACAAACTCTGTGTACTTCTGACGGGATACTTAGTATAACTTATAGCACAAGGCACAAGGCCTGTTGGGCCATATGAAGTATAACACACGGCCAGTTGGACAATACGAAGTATAACACACGGCCTATTGGGCCATATGAAGTATAACACACGGCCATTGGGCCATATGAAGTATAACACACGGCCAGTTGGACCATATGAAGTATAACACACGGCCAGTTGGGCCATATGAAGTACAACACACGGCCTATTGGGCCATATGAAGTATAACACACGGCCTATTGGACCATATGAAGTATAACACACGGCCAGTTGGACCATATGAAGTATAACACATGGCCTATTGGGCCATATGAAGTATAACACACGGCCAGTTGGGCCATATGAAGTATAACACATGGCCTATTGGGCCATATGAAGTATAACACACGGCCAGTTGGGCCATATAAAGTATAACACATGGCCTATTGGGCCATATGAAGTATAACACACGGCCTATTGGGCCATATGAAGTATAACACTCGGCCTATTGGGCCATATGAAGTATAACACATGGCCTATTGGGCCACATGAAGTATAACACACGGCCTATTGGGCCATATGAAGTATAACACACGGCCTATTGGGCCATATGAAGTATAACACACGGCCTATTGGGCCATATGAAGTATAACACACGGCCTATTGGGCCATATGAAGTATAACACATGGCATATTGGGCCATATCAAGTATAACACACGGCCTATTGGGCCATATGAAGTATAACACGTGGCATATTGGGCCATATCAAGTATAACACACGGCCTATTGGGCCATATGAAGTATAACACACGGCCTATTGGGCCATATCAAGTATAACACACGGCCTATTGGGCCACATGAAGTCTAAGACGGCAGGTTGTCAAACCGTTCGTATCCCTCAAACATATGTCACAGGAAATGAACACAAGCCTCTGGAAGTCTTATTTGTAAAAAAATAAATCAATATTTGATCATTAAGTATTTCAATTCCACAATTTCTTTAATAATCAAAAATCATCACATATTTTTAAATCCTTTATATTAACTCGTGGCGTCTGCTTGATGCATTGCTTGATGTCTTGCTGATGCCTTCAATGCTGAAAAAACTTTGGATCGATCTTTAAACAACTTTCCCGTAAGCTAGCGAGCTGAAATTTTGCAGACAGACTCGTGCCGATGATAAAAATGACGTATTAAAATTTCAGATAGATCGAATGTACTGTAATTAAAGTAATTAATTTTTAGATTATCTTTATTTATCCTATTGCAGCATGTTAATTTTTGTGCAAGAGTGTCGCGGTGGGTATTATATTGAACAACATTTTCAATACTTTCCTGTCGCGCGGTGCGGTGGTTATTATATTGATGATACTTTAAAAAAAAATAAAGATATTCCCGATCTGTAAATGTAAATGCTAGTAATTGTTAGTCTGTCTCGAAGTGCGCACTAGATTATATAAAACATGTTTTTATAACCCTTTTCCCGTGATAAAATCGAGCTGAAATTTAGCAGGCAGACTGTAGTTTTTTTAAATTTTTTTGTTTACTATAAATCCTTTATATATGAGACATAACTACAATTTTGGATTGTTGGATTGTCGTGCGATGCGTATTATAATGAACATACTTTTAGTTATGTCTCTTAAATAAAGGATTTATAGTCAAAAACTTTGTTTTTACAGTTTTTTAAAATAAAATTTATAAACATTGCCCCGACAGGCGGTTTCAGTTACATAAAATTTAGCCATCTCCGTTTAACTTCCGTCGCGTTGTCTAGCTTGATGTCAGTTGAATCTGCCGCTGATTGGTGCGCAACGGTGCTGACCGTGCAATAAATGCGTTAAACTGAGTGCACAAAACGTCATCTTCACGCGTCTCAATGGATCATATTCAAGAAAATTTATTAATTACAGGAGGACATTTTTGTCAAATTGATTTTTTAGTTGAAACGATATTTTCATTTTTAAACGTTTAGCAGAAAAAGATGGAACTAAAAAGTTAATATATTGATGACTAATTAAAAGTTGATAACGCTGAGTGACGTAACAGCAAGACTAGCTAGAGTCATGTTCATGGTTAGGGAGCTTTTTTCAGGGCTAGATAGGGAGTCTTTTTCATGGCTAGATACGGAGCCCTTTTCAGGGTTAGTTTGGGCGTCATGTTCATGGTTTGTTGGGAAGGCTAGTTCAAGGAGAGCCAGAAAGCCATGTCGAAGGTGAGCTAAGGAGCCATGTGAGAAGTTAAGTCGGTAATGAGTTTATTTGGAAATAGTTGAGGTAGTTAGCACTGAAACACCAAAACTGATTAGTAAATACTGGCGGTTGAAGGATCTCAAAGAAATTTGGTTACTACTGTGAGAGACGTGTTGTTGTGTTTACATTGTATGAGAATGCAATGACTTGACCTGGTATGAAACACGTGGTGTGTGAGTTGAACTGTAAGCGTGCCTGGTCAAGGACTGAGAGAATAGCTGGCTATAAATGTACGGTTCATGAGGCAACCGGGGGTGGATTGCAGTGGATGGCATACGAGCTGTTTAGGTAGTTAATTGTACAGTTGATCACAGTGCATTGTATATAGTAATTAAAGACAGTTGTTAACCAGACCACAGTGTGTTAAAGCCTTGTCACTTGACCAGCCATAAGTTCTTTTACAACTACCCGAGCACGATAGGGAATTAAATAAATAGAAGTAAAAAAAGGATTTTTAAAAACCACGTTTTTAGAAGCGGACTAAAAAGAAGAAAATAATTTAAAACTTGTAAGTTCAAGTACTTCGATTTAATATGACTAAAAACGTGGGGCGGGTGCTTATGAGGTTTAACATATGCGGTTCACTCATTCTCTCACTTATAGATATCTCTTTTGCCTTCTAAATTAGAAATCTTTAATTTTTATACCAAACACCCACCCCACGTTTTTAGTCATATTAAATCGAAGTACTTGAACTTACAAGTTTTAAATTATTTTCTTCTTTTTAGTCCGCTTCTAAAAACGTGGTTTTAAAATCCTTTTTTTACTTCTATTTATTTTATTCTTTTTAGTCCACTTATAACAACCTGGTTTTTTAAAATATTTTTTTACCTCTATTTATTTTACCAAACACCTCACAAGCGCCCGCCCAACGTTTTAAAAACATTGTGATGTGGTCACGGGGCGAACTCACGGATGTCAACAAAAGCCGACGGTACAGATGCTTTTATATAGACTATAGATAAACTTAAAAGTTTCATAATTTAATAACGGTACATTTGATCGATCTGAAATTTTGATACAATGCATTGTCATCCAAGATCTATCTGTGGTAAAATTTTCAGATCTCTAGGACCATCAGAAGTGGTTCAATTTTACGTTGGCAGATTTGAAAAAAATCTTGGACAAACAATGCCCAACGAAAGCGAGTTAATAAAAACGTGGTAAAAAGTGTTACTTTTTCCTGTTTCTGTTATTTTTGTTTATGAAAAATGTATGCGTTTAGTTTCCTTTTGTATATGGAAAATCTCCCCACTCAGATGTTAACCGCCGTATCATGTTAAACAGATGTATGAAAATATATTTTCAAGATTCATATGCGTGTCTCAGGTTTTTGTTTTATTGAATAGAAATCAAAGTTAAAAAAAATAAATTATTTGTATATCAGCGTTAAATTCAAGTGAAAGCCTGTCACATGTTCCAAACAAGAACGGCAAGAGATCTCCCTCAAAACCAATTTATTTGTCGATTAGCTCGAGTTAAACACGCGAGAAGACGAGGCAAATGGACGGGGAAACTAAAATCTGAGACCAAGACAAAAACATCAACAACTCGCAGCTCCGGGGACAAGCAAAGCTGTGACAGAACGCCTGAAATGAGCGTCAATGCTAAACCAATTGCTCCCATTCCGCACGGAGCGTGCTGGTGCACAGAGGCCCTTCGTTACTTTTCATTAGGGCTCAATACATCCCCAACAACTGCTGCTCAGACACGCCCCTGGTTCTGGTGAGGTGGTACGATGTACAAGAATTAAATAAATACTGCAGGATGAAATGGTGAGAGTAGGGAATCAAAAGTTAGTTACAAGATATACGGTAACTTTATCTATTTGTTTATTTTACCACAGAGTAAATTATACGAGTCAATTGAAAACTTGAAATCTCATGACATGGATTTTTAGGGAAATTTTCGGAACAACCAAAAGACGTCTGAGATTTTACTTCAAGATTTCCCTAAACACATTATTTTAAACCTTGAGCCCAACACGTTTTCATTCGAAGAAAATTGTTACAAACAGCCTCTAAGGCTATGACTAAAGCGATGACTATTATAGTTTTTACTGTTCAAATATACAGTCACCTTGTTGTTTCTATACCTTTGTTGTAATCATCAGTCTTTGTTTTAGTAATTGTTATAGTTACATATCTTGGCTTTAAAAAAATCCCAAATAGTTTTCTACCATTTTAAAGACTATAAAGAAACTATTTATCTGGATGTGAAAGTATGTGTACCTTGTCTTGTTTTGTGATCACTTCCATTATTCAGGCCATTTGCCCTCCCACTTCTCCCTTTCAACTCGACTACAATTCCATCTGACCCTGGCTTCTCACTGGCCAGACCTTCCCAATCATTTCCTGTATTATTCAAGGCGAAGGTTGATAGATGACCTTGATGGACGGCCCTCAGCAGATCTCCAAGTCCGGTTGTCAGCTGACTGTCCGTTGCACGTGCTAATCTTTCTCGTGATTAAAGGGATTTGGCTTATCATAACTGAATCCAACAATATGCTCTCCCAAATTAGCATTTTAGATAGAACAATAATTTCTCTTCTTTTAGTGGAGACAGATTATGGCAGTGTATTTGTTCATGACAATGTATTTGTTCATGACAATGTATTTGTTCATGACAATGTATTTTTTCATGACAATGTGTTTGTTCATGACAATGTATTTTTGACAGTGTATTTATTTTTTACAGTGTATTTTTTCGTGTAAGTGCAATAGTTCGTGACGACGCATCTTTTATTTTTTAAAGCGCAGATTTTTGTTCTAGACAGTTTATTTATTCAAGAAAGCTAATTTTTTTCAAGACAGTTTATTTGTTAAAGACTTTTTATTCGTTCAAGACAGTGTACTAGTTCACGTAGAGACACTGTACATGTGTTTGCCTATCTTATGTCATGACCTGGTTTATCTGTCACGACTCAATGACGACGGTCTGACGTAAGTTGGCAACGACATGTATGTTGTCTACTGACTCGAAGGTTGCTATTTCTGTTTTATAAAAGGGAACTGCTTCACAAGATTACTTTAGTATACAAACTGTATATGGTCAAAATGGTGCATAGGCCATCTTTACCCGAGTTCTGAAGTGTACTTGCCCCTGGGAAAGCCATCCAATGTTTTGACCACACCAATTACCGGACGCCCTGGACACTGAGCGACATAGACACAAGTCAATAACTAAGGACTTGTCTTTAGCTCCGGTTTCCCCAGTGTCCGGTCCTTGTCTGATTGCACGTGCGACGTATGGCGGGGAACGATTTCTTTTATACCGACACATCAACATCATTTACGTCATTTGAGGACCAACAAAACCTTAAACCACACCACAACAACCATTGCCACCATCGACAGAACTATTTCCACGAAAAATAGAGCCACTCCTCAAAGTAACATTATTATTCACTATTGTATCTAAACAACTTTGTGAAGACTTGCTTAATATTAATCTTGTTGTTTTTTTTAATTTAGAAAGTTCGTCACATTATAACTAAAGCACGTCATAAAATCTCAAAAAAAAATAAATAAATTAATCCAAAATTTGCTGCGCGATAATTCTAAACTACTGCGCGGCGTCGGTCACATATTTCTGCGCGGCCCCGCGACACGCGGCTTAAAGGGAACATTGGTCCATACTATATACTCCATAACATAAACTTTACCTCAGTTTCCACTAAATAAATCAAGCAGCACTACATTTCACAAGTCCCTACTCATTTTAACCCAATCCCCTTAAATAAAAAAAAATCCCTACTAAATAATTCAAGACACATTTTTACCTCTACAAATACTTTAAATTTAACCCACATATGTCATCAGTTCAGCATCACTTGTCAAATATATTTTTTCACAGCTTAAAATGGAACTGTTTTGCAAGATTTTTTCTTGAAAGTAATTATAAATATAAAAAAAGCCGTAAAAACCAAGTTTTTTTTACTATAAATCCTTTATATAGGAGACATAAATAAAATAATGTTCATTATAATACGCAGCGCAAGACAATCCAAAAACACAAAATTTTAGTTACGTCTCGTAAAACATTAAACAATATAATTTGCAATTGTCACGCAAGTAGTGTCTGTCAGTCCTGACGCTACTAATTTTAGAAAGCAGGGAAAACCAAATTACTGCACCAATGCATCAAAAGGTGTGCAAATTATAGATGCGCTGTAAAAAAATAATTATATGACGTCATTGTTTGCGCTGATATTTTAATTTTGGAAAAGGGATCAATGTAAAAAGAGGATTTGATGATGGTTAATTATAAAATCAAAAAACAAAGGGGTCGCCGTAGGCGCTCTACAACCCCTATTATAAAATACTTTGTGTACATTTCAGAAAGTTTTATATTTCGTATTTATCAAACAAGGACAAGTTAGTTGGACTTTTGAAAAAGGTCAGCGCCGTAGGCGCCCTTATAAAAAGTGCATTTTTTAAATAAAATAAATAGATTTCAGCTGAAAACTTCCGTCACTTTTGACGGGTGATACGCTAGTGTTTAATATAATGTGCACCGATCGGTAATTTATTTTTAAAAAGTATTTTCAATATAATACGCACCTTATTGCGCGACAGGAAAGGTAGTTCAATATAATACGCACCACGACACTCTAGCACAAAAATTAACATGATACATAGAGATAAATTAAAATAATCTAAAAATTCAACAAATTAATTACAGTACATGCGATCGATCTGAAATTTTGATACATCGTTTTTATCATCGGTACGAATCTGCCTGCAAAATTTCAGCTCGCTAGCTTACGAGGAAGTGAGTTAAAATCGATCCAAAGTTTTTTCGGCACTCAAGCAAGCAAGCAGACACCACGAGTTAATATAAAGGATTTAAAAATCGGCACTTACCTTTTTTAGCATATTATGACGATGTCACTACTCTTGATTTTGATATTGTGGATGCCATGTTGAACAATTATTTCTTGAAACACTTATAAAAAAGCCAATTACATTAGCCTATTTATAATAATATTTTTGGACAGTTAGTGTTTTTCTTTTTTCTAATAAACATTTTGATTATGGTCTACCAATAATTCATTAACTTGCAATCTAACGAACAATCAGTAAATGATTGTATTTGAAAATGTGACATATATTAGTATATTGGCTAAATGAGAACATGATACGGTCGGAATAGGGTTAATGGAAACACATGTAGACCTATTTGATATAACATGGAATCCATCAACAGAAACAAATATTGTCAATGGAAAGATACAATAGGTGACTGGGAGAGGCAATGAAATTTATGTTTGTGTCCCAGTCCGGCCTCAGTGTTTTACCATTAGACACACGCTGCTAGGTAAAGCTGCGAATACTTGAACCAATAATAAATAAAACATCAATCATAATTATTGTCAGTATTTCATTATGAAATGAAAGAAAAGTATTTAAAAAATGCAGCTCTTATTTGACTTGAACGAATCCGCCTCTTTTAATTCAAGTCCTTTACCACACTAAGTGTTATGCAACATATAAGTAACGCCTTTAAATAGGCGGGGAATGACGTTTATCGAATCATAAACACATCATCAAAACTAAACCATTCAGGAATTTTGAGGAGATAGGAGGAATATTTAAGCCATTATCTGAAGGATTACGCATGTAACTGCTTTTTCAGAGTTTGTGCAAAGCTAAAAAAAAATGTTATCTAATTTGTTTTCTTTTAAGGTAGCTTTCAATAAATAAATTTTGCTTTTTCATTCAGAAATCGTCCACAATCAATAAAAATAATAAGCAGAAGCAGAAATAAAAAAAAATCCCGTAAAAAAATAGATTGTATACCGTTAAATCCTTTATTTTATTTACAAGACATAAATAAAAGTTTCAACATACATAATTCCCGTAATGGATGTAATGCTTCTTGGATGTAATGCTGATTTATTCAATAGTGCGCACCAAAAATTACTGCACCAAATATAACTTTTTTTGAACGTTCCGCATAAAATTGTTCAATATGATCATAAATGAATCAAATAAAATAAATAAAATAAATGAAAGTTCTGTAGTACGTTATTTTTTAATCTGATGTGTATTTATTTTGAAAACTTACGTCATTTTTGACGGGTGATACGCTAGTATTTATTATAATACGCATCGCACGACAAAATTGTAGTTATGTCTCATATATAAACATGGGCGTCGCAAGGAATTTTTCCAGGGGGGGGCAAAAAAATTCCAGGGGGGGGGGCAAAAAAATCCCACTTTTTTTTATATTTTAACTGGCAATGCCATACAGGTACAATTTTCAATTAAATTCAAGTTCAGTATAAAATAAGGGTTGAAAAAAGCCTTAGAAATTAATAAGACTTACAAATTAGTGCTGTAATAGTTAAAATACAACATTTATTAATGCATTTAATAAATTAATTTTTTTTTCTCAAATGTAGGAGGGGCAAATGCCCCCCCTTCCCTACGCCCATGTATATAAAGGAGTTATAGTAAAACAAGAAATAAAAACTCGAATTAGTATTTAAACGCAATTTCCAACAAGGAATTTCCGATTTTTTTACCAAGGGAAATCATTCTAGATTACATTAAAAGTCGATTCAAATAAGTAATTGTGAAACAATTTTTTTTAAAAAATGACGTCATATCCCTTCACGCTACATCACACCAAGAATGTGTCAATATAATGCGCACCAAGCAGCAATCTAACATAAGCATTCACAAAGCGGGAAAACCTCATTAACTATCATTCTAGATTACGTTAAAAGTCATTTCAAATCAATAATTTTGAAACTAAACAAAACAATTGCTTTCAAATTGCTTCTAAAATTACGGGAGTCGAAAGAAATGTTAATTTTGACAATTCCTTCTCAAACATTGTTCTAAATATTATTAGCTATTGTTTGACGTTTGTTTCAACCCGATAGATGTTATGGCGGGCGAGAAATTGACAAAATACGGATATTTTTTCGTTTTTTGGATTTTTCCAGGAAATCCAGTAAACATTTTCGGTATTTTTTTGGCCCTTGCACATCCTTGGGACTTCCGTAGCATATTTGCAAAGACCCGAACCCTCTATCTGGTAGGGTTCAGGAGGAGTTGCATGTGCAAGCGTTACAGACATTTCAAATCTATAAACGCACTTTTTCCAAGGGAAATTGCGTTAAAAACGTCTACAGTCTGCCTGCTAAATTTCAGCTCGATTTGATCACGGGAAAAGGGTTATAAAAACATCTTTAACATAGTGCGCACCGCGAGACAGATTAGCAATTACTAGCATTTACATTTACAGATCGGGAATTTATTTTAAAAAAAGTATCGTCAATATAATACGCACCGCACAGCGCGACATGAAAGTATTAAAAAGGTTGTTCAATATAATACGCACTGTGACGCTCTAGCACAAAAATTAACATGCTACATAGAGATAAATAGAGATAATCTAAAGATTCATTAATTTAATTGCAGCACAGTCGATCGATCTGAAATTTTGATAGATCATTTTATCGTCGGCACGAGTCTGCCTGCAAAATTTCAGCTCGCTAGCATACGGGGAAGTGGGTTAAAAATCGATCTAATTTTTTTTCAGCAAACAAGCAATCAACCAAGGCATCAAGCAATCAAGCAGACGCCATGAGTTAATATAAAGGATTTAAAAATACACAAAACCGCATTTTTTTCGTGAGAGTGATAACTAAAGACGACATTTAAAAGGCATGGCTCCTATCGCAATTAAATAATGTTTATATATCAGTAACTATATTGGATACATACAAACATTTTAAATTACAACGTGATAAAGGAATAAAAACACTAGGAATTAGATTTAGAATTTAAAAAAAATCCTTAAACTCAAGATGGCGTATTTTGATTCACTACAATCAGTCATTCATTAATTGAGTGCAGTCAGTCATTCATTATATGAGTAGTCAGTTATTCATTAATGAGTAGTCAGTCATTTATTAATTTAGTAGTCAGTCATTCATTGAGTGCATTCTATCGTTCATTAATTGAGTGCAGTCAGTCATTCATTAATTGAGTGCAGTCAGTCATTCATTGATTTGAATACAATCAGTCACTCAAGATTATGTTGGCTTTTCCTTTCATAACAAATAACATAGAGAATGGAAAAAAGCTCAATTTTACCCCCTCCCCATCTTAATTCAGCATATTAAGACGTGCAACAGTAGGAATCTTGGCATCGAGAGCAATCCCTGATGGAAAGCCGACGCCTGGTGTTGACAATAAACACAATCATATCAATAAAAATAACCAATGGGCAGGTTCCTCGGGGGCAGGGGAGACCACGGCCATTCAGCTCACTAGGCAGCCCTCGAAAAGACGCTATGTTGCCAGGCTTTCACGCGCCGCGCCTGGCCACTGTCTCGTGGAACCGGCTAGCCGGCTCAAGGAAGAGTTGGTCGTCAAGCATCGACATGTCATGAGAGCAAGGACGTAAGCCAAAGCCGGCATTTTATCACCGGCAATATGGCGCCAAGTCAATAGCTTTCATTTTTGGATGGGATCAAAAAGTGACCTTCTCGTCAGTTAAAGCAAGTTCATTCACGGAAGTCCCATGGCATGATAACAGTTGTCAGATAGCTCCAACAAAAGACAGGTGACATTGACTATTCCCCACCTTCCCACCCCTTGTAGATATGTAATAAATGTGTTTATTTCGTTGACATTGTTGACATGTTTGGATTCTCGTCAAAACTGAACATGAGTGTCACTCAAGAAATCAAGTAGACTTTAATCCAAGTTACTTAATGTTTGCTCTTACTTTAATCCAAGTTACTTAA